>VWPW01014775.1:0-11205 GCA_013389825.1 Crypturellus undulatus
CCAGAGCCCTTCCCTTCGAGATCTCTTTTTAATCTAAAAAAGTTAAAATGACACCATAGAGCACCGGCAGATTTGCTGCACTAGTCAGAAATGTAAAAAACAGCAAGACGCTACTTTCTTACATATCCAAAAAGAGAGTTTGAAAGGCTCCTTGTCAGGTACTTGAGACCCAAAATTAAAACCTAGCATTTTTCCTTTAATTTTTGTTTCCTTTTATTAGAAACAAACAAAAATCATCCTTGTCAGCATCCACACTTTTGCCATGCATGTATTGCTCTGGAAGACTTCAAATGCATTTTCACTTTGCAAACCAGGCTAATATTGCTACACACAAACCTAACAGTTTCTCTGCTGAGCCAAGACCAAAAGTTCATCAACCTACTATCCCAGTACCAGGCATGGCCTGTTAGATGCCTAAGGAAGGGAGCAGGAGCCGAAAGCCCAGCACACGCTCCCCCTGGACACTCTCCTGGTCATCATCCACTTGCGGTTCCTAGGTCGCCCGAGAGAGACGATTAATCCATATATACGTCACAACCCTCTGGTTTTTGCTTTTTAGGATAAACTTGACCAGTCTCTCTTGCGTAAATTCTCAGCACCCACAATGCCTCACTGAGAGGACTCCCAGCAGTTAACTACATGTATGAAGAACTACCTCCTTTAGCTCATTTGGGATGTGCAACCTACTAATTTCCTTAAGTATCTCCTCATTCTCAAGCTTGCACACAGGGATCCAATTGATACCCCCCTCACAAAACCTTCTCCACAAAAACTTTCCAGTTCTCTACACACACCCCTGTCAGCTTTACCTTTTACAGGCTGAGAAGTCCTAGCTTATTTACTCCTCTCACACCATCCCATTGATGTACTGTTTCCATTCCCTTTATCAGTTTCCTCTAGCTCCTTTCTAAGATGAGGTGGAGGACAGTGGGAGAACCAGACCTGCACTTAAAATTAAAGATATGGGAACAGCACAAAATGACAGCATAAGAAAGATTGTGTCTGCAAGTTATGTTAATTTGCATGTTTTTAGAGCTGAAGATTATAAACATCTTTCTCTGTACTTCCTTCGTTAGATCCCACCAGAGATGGTTATGGATCCACTGCAAAACTGACACACAAATACAACCACTTCGATGCAAATACTATCAATCACCACTGTAGTATTTAAGTGGCAAATTAAGTTCATTCAAGAAATTCTTTTCTGAAAGTGAAAGATAGGAAGGTCATAATTAAAAGAAATATTAAAATAAAGACTTCTTTCCCAAGCTCTGTTTAGCTAGCAGAGATGAAAGGCTGAGTGTCCTGAAGTACATCTGGTGATGGGCTTTGGCTTTCTATTAATCAGGCAATAAATCAGACCTACTTCACACACCTGCATAGTCACAACTAGTGCTGTTTGTACACTGTAAACCTATTAGACTATGAAGATGCAAGGACTATCACACAGCTGTTAACAAAAGATCTACTGTATAACAAAGCCAGCACCTATAGCACTAAGGCAGAAATTCTCTGTATCAAGTGTTTTTCCTGCTAAATAGCATGCTATCACCACAGTCAATCCCATTTCTGCAATTTTCAGTGCATGGTACATTTCTTGAAATGAGGTTGCTCTACAATGAAGCAGTAACACAATGGCCCAACAAATCAGCCCCTAGAAAGCAGCCAGTAAGATTATTCCAGCCTGAGGAGGCAGTTTAAAAGAAAGAGACAGGAGTACATTGTTCAGACATTAATTGTCCCCTAATTTATATCTGATGCCTGAATTCCTGTGCGTGCGCGCGCACACACACACACACACACACACACACACACACACACACACACACAGAGAGCAGGAAACATTTCTAAAGAAAGGGTTCTGTGGTTGTGACCAGAAACCTATTTATTTTCAGTTGGAGAATTTTATGCCTGTGTTTGACTTTTATTTAACAGCGAAGTAAGACAACTAAAGAAATACAGCAGGAAACCTCCCCCTTTTTTTTTCTTTTTTTTTTTAATTCCTACTAATATGCAAAGAAAAGTCATGTGCCCCTGTAAGAGATGTGAATTAAAAAGTTTAACACAACTCCTGGCAGATTTCAAGGGCTAGCACTATAAAATGAAATCATATTTACTGCCACAGAACATACACACTTGTAATACAATGACCCAGGAGCTGTTCAAAGTGTCTATCACAAACAGTTGAGAAGACTTCATTAAGATACTATGTTCATGTGAATGTATAGTGTAAAATGTGATAGGGAGATACAAAAATACTATATACACTAACACAGTGAACAGAAATTGGTTGAAGATGTTCCTGTTCCTTCAGTAGCATATGTCAGTTTGAGACTGATGATTAAGTACCTTGACTTGAGACACATACTCATACAGAGAGCTACAGTGCTAACAATAAACCATGTATTTTGGTTCCTAAAGTTAATAATAGTAATAAAAGACTGAACTGAAACTAGAAATCAGCCTCTGGAGCAAACTTAAGTTACACTCAACAACTTAAAAGAAAACCCTATCTTTAAATTTATAATTTGATTATAAAGAAATATTTTCTAAAAGCATATTGAAAATTTTAAACTCCATCAATTTATAGTGTTAAAACACCAAAAACTAGCAATGAGCAACACCACAACCTCCTCTGCAAAGCTACCTTTCCACATGCACCATTTGGTATCTGCAGATTCACATGCACAGCAGCATCACACTCCAAGGACTCCCTGAAAATTGCAACCTTTGCATCTTTCCAAACCTTCAAGAAACAGAGTTGGGGGCACTAAACTTAGAAATACCCAATTACTGGATATTCCAAAGAGAATAGAAGAGTCCTTTAAAGGCAGAAATGCATTTTTTTTTAATTCTTTTTTTTTTCTCCTCTCCTTTAAATCAGGTGTTATTTATGAAGTGCATTAGCTCTGCTATGCAAACTGCCACTTAGGCTCATTTAACAGCCCCTTCCCTTGCAATCTGTACAGTACCCAGATTTCCCTTCCTCTCACTCTAATAAAAACAAGTCTCCTCTTAGCCCTGTGAAAATCCAAGCTAAGCACCCTGATTCCACATCAAACCCCCAAATCAGTCTCTTTCATATCTCTTCTGTAGAATAAAATCTAAATTGTATCTATGCCTTCCTATAGTATTCCCCTTCTGCACCTCTCCTTTTCAGCTCTTCCGTACCAGCTTCCCACTCTCACAAAAAAACCTAAGGTGGCCAACACTCTCTTACCAGGTTCTTAAAAGAGACTGTGATCCTAAGTGACATCCATACAGAGAAATGGCCCGAGTACACATCAAATCCCTCCAAGAGTCTTAACGATGAATCTTGTACTCTCCTGCTGTCAAAATATATCCCGAGGTGCACTCCAGTCACAGCAGGCTGCCAGTATTAAATCTAGGAAAGCAGCTCGCCAAAGCACACCAGCCTACAGCACATGAAATTATCATAAAGGTGATTTATGTCTTTAAGTCACCCTGATATCAAATAATGAAAGGGAGGAGTGAAGGAACTCAAATTAAAGGTGGCTAAAGTGCTTGTGGAGTCAAAGAACTACTAACAAATGTTTAAAAAGCAGCTTTTGATTAAAACAGATGGAGCTCCATTTCAGGAAATGGATGCAGTGTTAGCCCCACACTGACGCCACCACGTCTCACCTCTCCCACGGCCACGTTTCCCCCGGTCTGAAGGCCTCTCCCCTTGATTGTTGTCCACTCCGTTCTCTTCAGCTCTAACTGTGGAGAGAGGAGAGTTTAAAAGAGGTCTTAGCAACTTGCACATGAGACTATATAACCAGCTGCTTAACCTGAACCCCCAAAGAAAAAGCAAGATTAAAAAGTCAAGACATCTCAGTCTCTCCCACCTTCCTTGGCATTTTAGCTACAAGCAATTACATTTACTCTGCACTAAAAGTAGGAAGCAAAATACCTCATAGGAGGAAAACATCCTTCAGCATACATGCTGGTGTTCTCTAAAAAGAAATTATGATTTGCGCTACACTGATAATTAGCAGGGTCTCACCTCTCTAAAAAACTAAACTAAAGCTGCCCTCACACCATTCTTCCTTGATAACGTGTTGGTTGGTAACAGTGAAAGAATAAGAGAAACATTGTCAGGCTCTCATGATTACTACATCCCTACACAACTAGGAAAGCTTAAAAGAACTCTCCTCTCTGTTTAACATTAAGATTCATGACATCTTAATAGTCACAAGATTTGAATAACTTCCAACCATAAACTAGACGTTGGCAAATGCTGTAAACTGTTTTCCTGCTTGTAGGGAAAAGTTCTGCTTCTTTTTTTTTTCATTTCCATTTTTCCTCTCTCATATCAGCGTTTTACAAGGCTCTCATAAGCAATATGCACAGCTTAGATATTGCCAATAAAATAACTCAGATAAAAAGGAAACACACACCCAATGGTGATCTAATGTGATGTTACCTAACTTAGAAAACATCAGTGCTCTTTTGAACAATATGTTATTATACCTGTATAAACTGTAGCAAATTTTTAAATGTTGCAATTCACCAAGAACTTCCTCTGCTGTAGAAAGTCACCTTTGGCTTACTTATCTAAGTAATATGTAAGGTTAATATGCTTGCTTATGTAAGTCTTACAAAGACTCAATTCTAAAACTTAAATAAAAACAGTAACTTGCAGGAGATCAATTAATCAAAAAGACAGAAGTTTAATTTAAACCAAGTATGTCTGAAAAACATATACACATACCAAAAAAGTCACGTAGAGAGATCAAGCATACCTGTGGCATAAGCGACAAATTATGACTTCAGCAGAGAGCTATAGCTCTGATGGATTTTATTCCATCAAGCATTTCCTCTCAACTCAACCAGTTTCAGATGCAAGAAAAGGGTCCAAGCCTTTAAAAATTAGCCCCTATACGTACACTCTCGGCCACGGCTGCCTCCTCTTCCGCGTCTGTTGGAACTTCCCCGTCCACGACTCACTTCTCTGTCCCCTCGTTTTTCTCTGTTTTCTTTGTTTTCTGAACTTTCCTTTCCAAGGCTTTTCTTCTTTCCCCCTACAGTCTCCCAAGAAGTCTATTTGGGTAGAATGGAATTAAATACAAAAGTCAAAAACAAAAACAACTCAGCTGTCTAATATGCTTCCTCACACCCCTCCAGTTCATGGAAAAAAAACAGGTGTTTGTGTAATGTCTAATGTCACACATGTAATACCTAAGAAAATTACACTGATACAAACAGGGGGCTGGGAAGCAGGCTGTTTTTTGTTTGTTTGTTTGTTTTGTTTTTTTGTTTTTTTGTTTTTGTTTTGGAGAAGATGAGAAAGAAACAAGTTTTGGAAGTTTAGTTTTCTCTTGGAAAGGGAGGAATCCCACATATATCTGGCTATAATGGACTTCAGTAAGTCCAGCCTAGAGAGACCACACTAAAATCTGCAAAGTAAACAACAGTTGTCAAACCACCTACATAAACCTAATGAGGGAGCAAGCACAAAACAGTATTTTTCTTACAAGGAAAGGGAAAAAAAATGCTTGTAGGCATCACTGAGCAGGAGACTGATGAGTATCTCAGGAGGATGGGGGGAGGAACAAAAACAACAACAACAACAACAAAAAAAAACCCACACAACATATTGGCCAGATCTACTAGAATCCAAGCACTGATAGCCAGAAAGGCAGAATAAGAACTCAGCAAATGAAGATTGTGATAAGATAGACAATCTAAGACCTATGGCTTATCAACCACAGCAAACTTAAGGAAAAGCTACATCTGTACAAGACAGAGGAGCCAGGCCCAAATATCAGACCTCATCTTAAACATTAAACTCATCATTAAAATAAATTCAGAGATCACATCAGCAAAACAGGCACATCTGCAGGAGTTGAAAACAAAATAACTAACACATGCTAAGAATAGAATGACAACGGGTATATTATGTAATTGCAGGGACAGTCTATTAAGATATAGCTGCAAAGCAAAGAAAAAACATTTTCAAACCATTAAAATGGCAGATACATTTATATAAATGTCAGGAATCTCCACCTCAAGAAGCTTAAAGTATAGATAATATGGTCAAGTGAGGAAATTGCATATGCAAATACGGTACCATCAAATGTGAAGCACTTGATAAAGTCATGACCTCAAAAAAGCAGCTATATCAAATAAATAGTTCAGCTATCAGCAATTTTAGGTCCTGCCCTGCCCTCTTCTCAGTTCAGACAACAAGCTAGGCAAAGACTAGCTAATCTGAGCTGCCTATAACTTCAAAAAACTAATGTTATTGAGAAAGCTGGTAACAAAGCAGTTGACAAAAATTCAGAGTCTAAGTGACTCTGAGAGAACATATGCTAGGGATACCACAAGTCTCTTATTATTTGAGGTGGCGTAAGCAAGAAAGAAAGAAAGGTTGAAATGAGTTTCCAATTTCATCTCCAGAATGACTATGGGCCAACTGTGGTAGACTTTGGACTGTCTGAAAAGTCCTCTTTATTCTAGTTTTAAAGGTTTTAGCCAATAAAATATGGTCAGGCATAAAATGGCTCTTATATTTGCAAAAATTAAACAAATTAAATGAAAAAAAAGTCTTCTGCAAAGAAACACATCCTTCTCTACTCTCCTCGCCAAACCTCTTGTATCCAAGGCCAGACTGTCACAACCACTGCAAGGAAAAGGTCTTAAAAATTAGTGGTCACACAGAACAAAGCCTTGCAGCTCCCAAAAAAAAACAACTTAAAAGAGGACAAAACTTGCAGAAAGCACAAGAAATTACAAATAGGCATTCTATTACTCCTTGTTTTGCCAGTTCCTCACATCAGTAGATAAATTCTTCAAATGAGGTTAAGACCCCCCAAAAAAGTTAAAATGCATCAAAACTAATAAAAGAGATGCTGGAATTTGCATTTAAACCACTGCTACCAAGCTTACATCAAATTCACGGTAAAATTGTTCTGGACTATAATGGCCTTGCAGCAAATCCTTCAAGTTTGGAGGCCCACACATGGCCATCAAGAATACATTTTTTCATCTTCTGATGAGGACCCTTCTAATTGACACTTTCTTCCTACGTCAAGAAGGTCTTTAATTTCTCTGTTTTCATTTCTGAACTACATTTTGTCTTTGAGGAGCAATGGGTTCTGAGGGACTGTCAAAATGCTAGATATGCTCCTTCTAATTAATAATCAAGTTCAAAACAATTTTCTTCCATGCCATGATCACTTGCAACTATTTGCTAAGCTGAGACAGCATTTAACATTCTTTTTCAACTATAAAACTATTTCCAACCAGAAAATGACAAATACAAAAAGTATGAGATAAACACAAAAATAGCTACCAAGTTACCAAGATAGATTTTAATCAAGGTGAGATGCTCTCTTTTACTCCCCACTTACCCAGCATCATGTATTTCTGTGCTTTAGATCTCAATTCTTAGAAAAGGGGAGGGAAAAGAGAATCCTCTCAAGCACAAAGGCATGTCTTCTAGACATGAGTCAGGGGAAGAGGGGCACTTTCCTCATTAACAATAAGCAACAGTGCATATCCTGAAAAAACATGAGACACTGAGTGTTCATCAGTTAAAAAAAAAAATTAAAATGGAAGTCTAGGTTTCTTTCCTAATTTAGGCAAGATGGAATCTAGTTTGCTTTCTCTGGAATACGGTGAAAATCCTTCCAGCAAAAACTACAAACACAGCAAGAAATATGCCTGATACTTCCTGGGATAAAAAAAATAATGCTGTTCTATGCTAAGTTATATGCAACATTGTTTGCTGTTACACACTGTTTTAAAGTTTTCTTCCTGCTCTTCAATAAGGCCATGCTAATGCATAACTTAGTGAAAGCAACTATTTGCCTTATCCTCTTCTCCCTTTATTAGAGCTTTTAGTGCAACCTGCAGATATGGACACCTCTTCCTACTTCAATATCTGCAGTGTATACCTACAGAAATAAATTATAACTTATCTGTCTCCCCTTCTAGGTTTATAAAAAAAAAAAAAAAAAAAAAAAAAAAGTTCTGTTTCAAATGCACAGCATGTCTTATTCTGGAGCACATCCACAACCCTGAAACATAAGATAGGACAGTATCTAACAGAGCATTCAGTTCTATGACAGAATTAAAATCGTTGCACATAAGTAAAAGTTGGAAAACTCTGCAGAAAGCCAGGAGACACCCATCACATTTTTTAAGTTTGGACTATTCTAAGGCATACACATGCCAAAAAAAGCATCCCGGTCTCCATTTCCTTCAGAGGAATTTGAAAGGCGAGACGGAAATTGAAACCTTCCAAAATACACGCATGACTCCCGAACAGTTCTTCAAAGTAGAAAGGAACAAGAAACAAAGAGCAGTTTAAGATAAAAGCAAATTCTTACTGTGTCTGAACTTCCTTCCAGAAGTATGTTGATTTCTCTGTTCACATCCCCATTACAGTCATGTAGTGCCACTATGCACTCATCTGGGTTTTTCCCCGTCACTTCCATAAGCTGGCAGCAAGAGTCAGACATGTTAAAGCATCCAAATTACCATCATAAGAAAATAATAAGCACCACGTAGTCTCCAAGAAAATACATTGCTACTGTGCCAAAGACAACTAAAAGCCTAAGTAAAGGTACCTGCATTTTACAGAATTGCTTAGGATTCAAGCAAGAAACAAGACTAAACGCAAATTGTAAAGTACTTTTTTTTCCTCCAGTAAACGCTGTCACCACCCAGACGACTGTATGTGAGTATAAAGATGCAAAAAACCTGTATAGCTCTAGTGCTGTTGTGTCTGTGCCAAATATTCCTCTCTCTATTCTATTATATGAGACCAGCCATAAGATAAATAATAGCAGAGAATTGATCCATCTGGAAAAGAAAACGCAAATTGTAAAGTACTTTTTTTTCCTCCAGTAAACGCTGTCACCACCCAGACGACTGTATGTGAGTATAAAGATGCAAAAAACCTGTATAGCTCTAGTGCTGTTGTGTCTGTGCCAAATATTCCTCTCTCTATTCTATTATATGAGACCAGCCATAAGATAAATAATAGCAGAGAATTGATCCATCTGGAAAAGAACNTAGTGAATTAGGTTTTGTGGGCCCAAGATGTACTTCCTGTGGAAGTGTAAGATGGATGAACTAGAAATAAACAAAGGCAAAATGTTGGTGATTTCCTATGCAGGATTTTTAAGTCTTATCCCTCTTCCCACCAGCAGAGCCACAGGCACTACTGGTCAGGGCTAGAGGCTTCAGGAAGGAATAGAGAATTTCACCTCTGGCAAAACCGCCATAGCAACATAAGAAGGTTATAAACAAGAACAATAAAATGCAGTTAGCAACTCCCCAGATAAGCTTTTACAAGGGGAGAAAAAAAAAATTCAAGAAATCTGTCCCTCTGCTATATTCATGTTTCCACACTAATTCTTGTCTCTTTCTAGGTGCACTGCTAAGTTCTCCATGAGCTGCGCTGTGTTCACTAGTCTCCCAGGATAAGATCACCAACACTCACAGCAGAACAAGGAACTGAACTCTCTGCATTGTCAGAGTTAATGATCAGTAATATAGCTAGAAGCTTGAATATCGCATAAGATTCAGTGCAATACAGGAAATGGTGATTAGATTGCATTTTAGCAGTGCAATTTTATCACTTTAATTCATAGACAATATTAAAGATTTGGGAGCTCATTTTTTTTTTGTTTGTAATAAAATTTAAGTTCACCTGTAAGCTATAATTAGATGTTGTGTTTTTCTCTGAAAAGCAGTCAAGTAAATTCACTAATAAGATGACAAATTTTCCTCTTGAGCATTTGCATGCAAACGAGCTGAATATATTCTGTGTTTTGAAGATTTTTAACTGGCAGGACCTTACTAGAGATACACAGTCTGTAAGAGACATCAGCAAAGATGAGCATGGGCATCATAGCTTGTCGACAAAGGAGAGTACACCAGCATATCCATAAGCCAGAACTATATTGCTGCAATTTCTTATAAACAGACTTTTGTTGTACAAGAGCACCTTTTCTTAGTTAAACTTAAGTCATTCTGAAAGTAGTTTAATCTAAATCATAAGCAGCCACTCTAGCTCCAAAATGTAAACTGATGAGTAGCATATTGCATGGCATAAAAATTTTGTACTGTAAGAAACATACTTGTTTCACTTTATCTTCAAAATCTGCATCTGCATCATTCTTATCATAGATCATCTGAGCAAGGCGAATCTGTTCTGCTGTTGCCTGAAAAATACAAACATTCAATAAAATTCACAAAAGGTAACAAGATATTTTTGAAGTGTCTCTTAACATTGCTATCCTTTTTCTTTTCCCTCCCGATCGTCAAAAATAATATAGGGAACATACACAGAGGGAAGAGATTAATATCTTTTCCCCCATACCCAAATTTTATTGTCAACAGCTTTTCTGAGACAGCAGAAGTCTCAACACGTTCTATGCTTGGATCACAATTCAAGGTTACTACTTAAAAGATGACTTAATCACTTAAAACTTACTACAGAAGCCTATGCTTTGATATATTACTTCTACTTTTAATTATTATCTATTATTCCAGATAGAATTATTCTCATCATGAGAAGTGGGCAGTAGTGCTTCTGTATGAACTGCATCTTCAGCAATTCCTGCCTGACTCCAAAAGTGTCAGGACTCCACAGACTTAGGAGCTTAATAGAAGGCTGGGTTGTGCCTCAAGATTTTGCCTGTGAACAGCTGCACTTATCTTCTCAATAAGTCATCCATCGAAATACGCTATGGGTGTCCCAAGGAAAAAGCAATCCAACAACACTAATGTAACACAAAGTCAGATTTCATAACAAGGTATTTGTGGTCTACATAAGCAGCATTCCCAGGAAAATAGCATAGATATCTAGGCCACATCATCCTGGACTTCATTTATTGTCTGCTTAAACAGAAAAAGCTTTTAGCTCTAGCTAGGGAAGAAGGTTGATACTGAAGAGAGAACTAAGATCCCAAATGTAGATTGAGACATTGAGAAAGTTTTCTTCGTGGCAAAAGTATCCCAACATCCACTGAAGTTCTTGACTAAAAGCATTCATCCTGGGCTTTCTAAGTCTCCCTTCAAAGAATACAGTGCTTGGAATGTTCAACTGACCAACCTCTTCGATCGCTCTGCCTTTGGAGTTTGCCACACCAAGGAGGTATGATAGGTCACCAAGTGCAAACACTGAGAAGAGTCTAAAAATTACTTCCCACGCACAATCAGCTGCTGACTTGCTGAGAAGTGACT
>VWPW01014776.1:0-25570 GCA_013389825.1 Crypturellus undulatus
TTTTTTTTTTTTTTCTCCAGCAAAAGCTGAAGTTTCATGGCTTTGTCACAAAATTGTCTAAAAATGTGTGTAGTCTGGGAAATTAGTCTCACTACAGTGTTCTAAATGGACAAAAATCAACTGGATTTGCGGTTCTAACGTTATTTCTTTTGAATTTCCCTGATTCCATTTTTTTTAAAGCAAATACATACGATTCAAATTAAAGCGTCTAACTTTTAAGTGGAAGAAAATAGATGCAAATAAAAATACTTTAACAAATGATCAATTCATGTTCATCTGCAGCAGGAAATTGATGGGTCTGGTGCTCCAACGTGGAGCAAGGCTTTGTAAGAGGAAAGGATGAATAAGCTGCCGAGCTGGGCTTGGAGGTCTCCAGTGCCTGCCTTTTGTTAAGACATCAAGGTATTTGGGCACAGCTGGATGCTAAGGTCAGCAACTGCTGGGTTTATACTGCTGCTTTAGAAGTTTGACCTCCAAACTTACAAATATGAAGTCCCTTCTCTCGCTCAAAAGTTAAGGTCAGGGGACAAAATCGATACAGGGGAGGAAAATGTCACTTGAGCAGTATTGCAGGGTAATCTCAGCGACCTGGTATTGTCTGAAAAGGTATAAAATAGCTAATGCTTGCATGGTCAAGCATTTCCTATGTAAGATTTCAACTTTTCAGATGTTTGAAATCGCAGACAAAGACCAGTTGAGCACGTAGCCTGTTAACTCTTCTGCAGAGCTGGTGACTGCTCATAAAACTGAAGCAAACACTCCAAACTGGCCTCATCGAAACCATCCTGCATAACTTCTGTTATTTGTCTACTAATATGAGGCCAGCTGTCTAGCTAGGGAAACACAAGCATCACATTGCAGAAATCACGGGGCTGGGAGGCCCCTTAAAGGTCACCTGCTCCATCTGCTGCAAGGTTTAGCCTAAACACTTCTTCCTGCGTTGTCTGACCTGTCTGTAAAAATCATCAGTGATGGAGATCGCACAGTTGAGCACAAAATAGGTAAAAAGTGAATTAGGCGTTTTTTGAAAAATAAAACCATCCAGCTAATAGCTGAACAGGCAACAGCTTTTATTAGGCTAATATGATATATATGTATATACATATACTGCTGAGGTAGCAGAGTAGCTTATTAGTACTTTAAGGAAACATGTTCAATCCTTTGGGGACATGCAAATATAGGCACTTGGAAATGGGAAGTGTACAAGACAGCTGGGGGTAATCTACATGAGTGGATTTTGGGTGAGATGTGTGTGTATATATATGTACACACACACACACATATATATATATATATACACATGTATATACACACACATATATTTGCTCTGATGTACTTAGGTGGTTCTCTTGAAGACCTTAATTGCAATGAACATGATCATCCTGCAGTTCTCCTGGCTAGACTATGGCTGCATGTACTGCATTTTTCCCCTTTTAATACTAAGACAATATCCGCATCTTAATCCCAGTCAGATTACCTGAAGTGCTAAATACTATGATAGGAAATGCAAGATGGGTGTAAAGGGAGAATATCTGTGAATGGCTGAGATAAAACAGCAGGAAAAGTTTTTGTGCAAGGAGATGGTTCAGTGTAGTCCTTGGTTCTGCTCCATGGCAGCGGCTCGAGCGCCCGCTTATGAACCGCACGGAGCCCTTGGCTCTTAGACACTACCGTTTGTGCAGTTTCTCAGTTGTATTATTCATAATATGGTTGGACCATAATCTGTGTGCTTCCTTGGAAAAAGAGGAGAAATGGGCAGTGGAAAGGAGAAGGGTAAGCTGATCCATAGCACCCATTGCTCCAACACTGCTTGACGTTGACAGCTGAATAGAGTTAACTTCATCAGGGATAATCAACCCTCCTGACCCTGCTCTGATTTATGCAGCCTGGAGAGATAGCACAAAGTTTATATTTCCCTCTTCAACTTGAGAAATACAAATCGGACAATATTAAAATTAAAAAAAAATAAAGGTCTGTATGGCTGGACATGGAAAATCTAGCATTCCAGTGGTAAATAGAATAACTAACTGTATAAATTTGCTAACTTGTGTACAAAGGTTTTCCCAGCAGCTCTCTACATGAGCTTGACTGTCTTCCTGGCCTCATCTTCCATTTGGCCTGAGGCTAAGGCCTCCTGATTTCCAAGACGTTGTCCCATCCCATTCCCTGCAAGGTTTGCTCCAGTGTGTGAATAAAACCCTGGGACTTTTGCAGTGTTGCTTGTTTCCTAACCCAGGACTCCCTGAGTTTCATTTATGGTATCACCTTTTGGCCTTGCTTAAGCAACGTTACAATTATAATCCAAAGCACTCGGATGTGAGAGAATTGGGACTGAGGCTAAACTGCAGACCTACCATTTACTGTCATTGTCTCCCCGTGACTTGTCCTCCTGTTTGGTAACTGCACTTGTTGGAGTTAACTTTGAGGGCAGCTTTTGCCTGGGTGTTTGAAATCCCTCTCAGAATGAGTCCCGCAAGAGAGAGCCAGGGAAGAAGACTTAGAGATTAGAAATTCCTGGTGGCAAAGACCTTCAGCTAAAATCCTATTATCACACACAGAACTTTTACAGAAGCTTTTTAATGTTTGTGTAAGCATCCAGAAGCACAAAATCCCCATGAGAGTGCCTAATGCTTACAGTTTTCAAATAAATTCTGAATAGCTTTAGAATCCTGAACAGCTAAAAACACTGGGCACTTTTCCTGCTTTTTGACACATCACCAGAAAATCAAAAATAAATTACTAATGATTTCAACATCAGTGCACACTGTCCAGGAGAAAATACAGCAAGCAAACCCTTTAGGTAAAAGTGAAAAAATTATGAAAAAACAACCACCAAAGACCTCCCTTTGCTAAGCATAATTTGCAGTTCAAAGATGCTGCCTTTCAAAGGCCCTGCTTTGATACCTGTCAGGAGCAGAGCCAGGTCTATGACATGATGTATATCAACTAACTCGCAGTATGAAAAGATGTGATGATTTTTACTCTAATTGAGGGGATGGAAAAGCAAACACCTTTTTTTTATTGTAAAGAAATAGCTTGAGAAAGAAATTTAAATAGCTGTCAAATACCTGCCCTTGATTACCAGGCAATTCAGCTGGATAGAGGATTTTCAAATTCAGCTTTTGCCTGTTCCCGAGGCTTTGCTTTTTGAAGATATTTTGCTTTTTAGTATTTCAGGCATTACCTGTTTTCCTCCTGTTTTTAAGAGCTCTTCTGTCTGCGTTTGCCTTCTGACTTCAATATGCCATTTTGATAATTTTCTTTTGGACCATCCAGCTGTTTTCCTGCGGCGTATTCCTATTGAGAGCTTTTGAAGTGGCTTTATTCTGTTTTTGATAGAAATACCCACTGGTACAAGCGAGTTTAAAATCAGGCTGTGAAAATAACTGTATAGGCTAATAACGACCCTACGTTACCGCTCGTCTAGAGCTGAGGCTCAAGGTTATCGCCGCATCCCAGGTTTTTCTCCCGGATTTCTTCCTGATGTGGCACTTTCTCCTCCCTCTTACCCTGATAATAGCTCCGACCTGCTTCTGTCTCCGTGCAGGTTCTGCAAAGCCAGAGGCTGCAGGAGAAGCTCGTCAGAGGCCTTGGTAGAACTCGTGGATGAGCTCTGGGAAAGGAGATGATCCAAGCGATCGCAGCCACTGCTCTGGGCAGAGTGACTCAACCCTCTGGGCACGGAAATGCCCCTGTTAATGCAGTTTAACTCAGCGTTTCCACCGCGCTGACGAGCTGACAGTCCTACTTTGGCATCTGCTGTTGCCTTGTAAAAACCTCCATCAACTTTAGTGGGCTGTTTACTTAGGAAAAGGGAAGAATAAAACCAGCTCATATTTCCTTATCAAGTGTGCTATGCTGCTGCATATGTGAGGCCCGTAAAAGCAGAATATAAATGCTTGTCCCTGCTCCAGCAGAGGGAAAATAATTTATTTCTGAAGTGAACTAACTTTGTGCTATCTGACCTGCAATTGTTTTCTATTGATATCTTACTAGAAAAACATTGAATAGATAGATTCAATGATCAGCAAACAGTAGATAACAGTAACTTTTTTTTTTTGTTAGTTGATTCTGGAGACCTGATTCGAAAAACTACAATAATGCAATTGGAGACCAAAAATATACCACAGGTGCATATGCAAAACTAAGTATAACGACTGACACGTTGATATTAGAAGCAAGCTGCAGACAAGGAATCATTTACCAGAAAGATTCACTGAAAATAACAGAAGAAAACCTCCACCTGAGTATGTTTCAAGCTAGATAATGAATGAAATGAAAGATAATTCAGAGAATGGGAAGAATATATTCGGAATATTTAGACATTGGTGCACATGCCTAGCCCTGGGCATGCAGCCCTTTCTCCTCATAATGGTAAACCTTTGCCACCCTGGTACACCACAATAAACAGGACTCTTGTCACCCCTCTAGGTGCCAGGAAGGACGTTCTGCGGGTAGAAGATCTGCACGTCATCAAACCCTGTATTGAACAGTTATTTACGGGCATTGCTTCCAGTTTATCTCAAAGTTTAGCTCGCCTCCAAGCACCTCTTACATGCTGGCACTACCCAACGGTACCACTATTACAGGATGACCAGGTGGGTTCATTGTCCCGACAGCTCCGTGCCGACAGTTGGGGCTCACGTTGGTATTTCCAGCAGAGCAGGTGAGTTACTCTGTTAGTTGCTGAGATTCATCGTGCACCCAGAAACTGCCCTGCTTTTGTAGTAGGATTCAGTACACCTGAGCAAATACAACCTCTACAATATATATGAAACACAAGAAGACAATAGGAGCAGCACAAACTCTCCGCTTAGGTATAGTGTGCACAGGCAGCATGAATAAAGAGATGCTTTGCAAGATATGGGGGAAGATAAAATGCATTTATCTTCTGTCACAAAGGTCCATTAACCCCCTGCTTGCAGGACTCCTATCCTCACCCAATCTCTGTAATCTCTTACCACAGGCCTGAATGTAGTTATTACTTCATATATTTTTCAAGCTGGACTTCAGTGAAATTCTTAATGTTACAGTCAAAGTGGAGAAGAAGAAAACAAAACAAACCCCAACTGTATTTTTTTTTAAGTAACTACCAAATCCTGGAGTGACACCAATCCCCCAGCCCAGAACAGCTCGATCCATTTGTTTTTACTCACCTCCATGGGCCTCTTGGATATTTAAGGCAAAGGCTCATTTTGTCCTGCAGATTCGGTGCTGCTGCTCTGTGCTCTCCTGCCTGATCATAAAAGGGCTCCTGACCAAAAGGAAGAGGAAAGCAGCGCGTAAGACAAACACAGAAGCCCAAGAGGAAAGCTACACCCTAAAGACTGGCACTAATAGCAACTGAGAGACGGGGAAAGAGAAGAACACTCCCAGTTACTAACTTTTTCCATTGATGCATCTGCTACAGCACAATTTTGCTCCAGACTTCCCTTCCTCCTTGTGAGCAATGCTTTGTGTTCCGACCTCAGATAAACTATGTGTGGTTTCCTTTTTTTTTTTTCCTTTTGGACTAAGTAAACAGTGAAATATGAACTAGAAGCTCAGTGACCGCTTTAAAAACATAGTGCTAAGCAGTAATTATTACAAGGTGCATTTGTGCATACTTCAGATTTTTATTTTTTTTTTTAATCCAGAAGTCTTCAGTGGAAGCAAATCCTATTTGCAATAACCACCTATGGGACTTTCTGGCCAGAGAGCTTTAGTGTAGCGGAGGGGAGTGCTCAGATGATTAATAACTTAATTTTTTAAGAGCTTGATGGGCAGACGGGGAAAATATGCTAAACTGTCCTTGCCTCAGAGGTGCTTCTAGTGCCAGCAAGAACTGCATTCAGGAGAGTGCATGATTTCACCTCTAAAGACTTTGAGGCAAGAGATATCTGCAGAGGGGTGAAATGGGGTGTCCTTGGTGGAGCTGAGGGTCCCTGGAATCAGGGCTGTTCCCCGGTGTAGGTCACAGTGTAGCTGTGCTGTGCTCTTGCCCACACCGTCTGCATGGAAACTTTTGTCACGGTGCTTTAATATGTAGTTTGGAACAAACAGCGAATGATTCAGTTTGAATTAAAAAGCTCTGACGGTTGCGCTCTGGCAAGCGTGGGGCAGAAAGGGAAGCTGGAGGATGTGTCACGTTTGAAAACTCCCAGGGTGTGGTGAGCTCATTCATCCTAAAATTAGGAGCAGATTCCTCTGCTACCATATCAGAAGGGATCAGAAACTATTCCAGGGAAACTGCTGGAGCTCCGCTGGCAGTAATTAAGGTTGTGTTAATGAAGTCTGGCTTGGGCCTACAGCCAGAAAACAGCGTGTCAAGTAGCATGGGTGCTGCAGACAGGCTGAGAGTGCTGTTAGTAAAGGTGATGTCCCCCCTCGCCTTGCCTGTCCTGTGACATCCCCTTACTGCAGCTCTGTCTCTGCGGTGCGTGATCCACTGATGAGTGTTTTAACATTTACAGCAGGTTGCATATAGACTATGTATAAAGGTGCCAGAGTGGTTCTGTGACAGGTCAGAGGCTTCTAGTCCATACTGGGGGTTTGGTGCCTGAATCTCCTTGGATCCAAGGAGAGGGACAGAGCTGCACCCTTGCTGCTCCTTGAAAATTGCAGTCAGCCTCTCCTAAGAGTTCTGTTTCTGAANTTTAACATTACAGGAGGCTGCACATAGATTATGTATAAAGGTTCCAGAATGGCTCTGTGGCAAGTTAGAGGCTTCTAGTCCATATTGGGGACGTTTAAAGGGATTTGGTGCCTGAATCTCCTCGGATCCAAGGAGAGGGGCAGAGCTGCACCCTTGCTGCTCCTTGAAAATTGCAGTCAACCTCTCCTAAGAGTTCTATTTCTGAAGGACTTTTCCCATGTGGGTTCCTGTCAAACTGTAGCAAACCAGAAAGCTTTTCCATCTCCACTGCCAAGCAGCAGTTGTCCAGTAAGTGATAGGCTTGGGATGCAAGCCCAGGAGAGGAACAAGTGGTCCTGGGCCTGGCCCCAGCCTTGACTAATCCATTTTCTTTAGGATTTAGAACTGCTTTCATTTAGAACCGCTCGATGGGCAGGAATAACTCCCTCGGCCCAACACAGCTCCCACGAAGAGTGGGACACTTGTAAAAGACACTGTGCGAAGGGCGAGGACTGCTTTGAGGGGACAGGACAGCTGAGTTACAGCAGTGAACTCCTTGTACACGGAACCAGATGTTGCAACAAACAGAGGAGCAACCCCTTGTCTTAGACAGACCTTNGAACAAGTGCTCCTGGGCCTTGACTAATCCATTTTCTTTAGGCTGAGAACTGCTTGCTGGGCAGGAATAACCTCCTCAGCCCAACACAGCTCCCATGAAGGGCAGTGGGACACTTGTAAAAGACACTGTGCGAAGGGCGAGGACTGCTTTGAGGGGACAGGACAGCTGAGTTACAGCAGTGAACTCCTTGTACACGGAACCAGATGTTGCAACAAACAGAGGAGCAACCCCTTGTCTTAGACAGACCTTTAGATTACTCCCTTATAACCATTCCTTTGAGCCTGCAACAATATGGAGCTACATAGCAGCTTGAATTATTATTAATTATTATTATTATTTTCTCCCCTTTCCCTAGGGGCATTTTTTTTTTTTTTAGTTTTGACAGTTTGGAGCAATGTTCCTGTCAGGCTTTAACTATTCAAGACCAGGTCGTTACTGACTGTAGCACCTGCCTTACTAACATGTTTTACAGATGAGCTTATTCTCCATGGCCTTTCACACAACAAGGAACAATTCCAGTGGCAAATAGAGTTCTCTATGGAGCTTTAAAGAAGATAGTTTGTTCATTTGTTTTTTGGGGGGATAGTTTCTTTGTTTTTGGAAGATCTCTGCTGATCCATCAATATGTTTACCTTCCATCTGTACACGTTTATCCTTGAATGAGAGAACTTCAGAAGGGGAAAAAGGACTAAAATGATTTTAGTCCATCTAATCTATCCTGGAGGTCAAATGCAAGATGGGCCACTATTATGAATTTTACAAGGTTAACGTTCCAGGTGATATGTTGCTCCTATTACTTCCCATAAAAGACCTTTTTTTTTTTTTTTAGCTCAGTAGGTCTCTCCGTGAAGGAAGTTTGTGCAATGGCTGTTGTCTTGCTGTGCTTCTGGTAACTTAAATGCCATCGGGTCACCCTCATTCATCACTGCAATACTGACACTTTCCCTTTCAAAAATCAGCCTTTAATAAATGTTGACCAAAACTAAGCAAGTCCTCTGCTCAACTGTCCCTCTGAATATATCTCTTATTTTGCAACTGAGTTTTGCAGCTGAAATGCTGTAACCTTGGCTGGTTAATGTGACTCTGTGACCACTGTCCCTGCCTCTGTTGCAGCAGTGATTTGCTGAGCACAGGTTGATGTCCGTTTCATCTGTCAGATTAAAAGCATTAATTTAAGTACTTTCCTTTTTGATGAGATTTAGAAAGCAGTCCCACAACAGCAGTGTGATCAGGGGCAGTGTTATGCCCGCCTGTGTTGCAAATCAATATTACAAACTTCATTTTTCTCCAAATCTTAACTAACTGATCACAGGACAACTAAGCAGGGACTTTTGTAGTCTAGCTTCCAAATTTATGCTCTCAAATTTGCCTGTTAGTGTTTTGCTTCCCAAAGCACTCCATAGGTACAGGCCATTAAGCATAGGTGTTAATGCAATCTGTTGTTTTGTGTTGCATAAATTCACGTGGAGCAAGGTGGTGTCCCGTGTGATGAAGAACTAGTGAACTTCACAGAAAAGTGGAGCTGAGCGTCCTTGGCTTGGCTGGGAAACAGCGATCAGTGCAAATTAAATTTGTTCCCCTTGTGCAGCAGCAATGGGAGCCCTGAGAAAGTGGAGAGAAAGTGTAAAAGGGCATTTTTAGAAAAGATATTAAAAAGTGATTTACAGAAGACCCAAGGGTGATGTGAAATACTGGTAACCATAAAAAGTCTGGATGCTACTTAATGATATTAGAAAGCAGGGAAGTTTACTCTTGGGAAGGGAAAGAGGAAGTAACACCAGAGGGATCAATCCGCACTAAAGGTACTGGATTCACTGCAGGAGTTTTTGCACGTTGGAAAAGCCCTGGTGGCTGCGTCGAAGCTACTGCGGAGGTGTTACTAGCTCAGCACCATGGTGGAGGGTGTCTGTGCTGTTCCTCGTGGAGGGGCAGGATGTACATCCCTTGCTTTGCAGATGGGATGGGGAATGGGGGATCTGACTTCCCCCAAGGGGTTGCTAGCGGGGCTTGCGCAGGCACCGGCAAGGTTAGCTGTGAGCAGTAATGTGGGAATGCGGATAAGGGAGTCCCTGTCCCATGAGGGAGACAGGACTTCTCCTGAGGGCTGGGAGAGGCATGGGGAGTTGGGGATGCCAACTAGATGACTTGGAACACTTAGTCACTCTTAGACGCATAGGCATGGCTTTCTCCCACAGGGAACTGAGAGCGCAGTTCTCCTCCTAAACCTCAGTGTGGTTGTTTCTTCTTGGCCAAAGCCAACAGCCTAGCTGGGTACTTTGGCCGCTGCTGCAGCATGTGCTTGGTCCTTGTGTCTTCTAGACCTTTCCCACTGTTTAGGATCTAGGAAGTTTTCAGCTGTACCAGAACGGAGAGTTACAGGCTCCTTGTGCCAGTGCTGAGGGTCTACCGTGCCCAGACACCCCGCAACTCCTGTAATACAAGCAAATGTTGTGTTTGCAAGAGAAATGGCTCTACTTGGCCGCAAAAAAAGATACACTTTCTTAGTGCATACTGTTTCCTTAGCGTGCTGCCTTGGAATGCAAAAAGTCTAGGAGCAGCTCTCAGTGGAATGGCCCCTTAGACCTATGAATTGCTCAGAGTTGCCACATTAAAATGTATTAGGAGAAAAACGTGGGTCAAGAGGCAGCCGGGTGACTGCACTCGCACTGATCGCTCGAGGTGGCTGCGAGGGGATGACACTCAATGTGACAACTGACTGGCAGCCCGGAGCCACCAGGTGTCAGTGTGTGCCCGCGCATCGCTGCGGCCAACACAGCTCCGCGACGTGCACGTTATACACAGTGTAGATGCACGGCTTTGAAGGAATAATGTCAGAATAAAAGCTTATTTTCTTTCTTTTTCCTTTTTCAGTTTACTATAGGATCTGTTAGATAAGCCTGAAAAACAAACTCCAAGGTGGGCATGGCTGCACTTTCGATGGGGAAAGAGCAGCTCCTTTCATGAGGTTAACAGAGAATCCCAAGGGCAACACGTAGGGACATAAAGATTGATCCCCTTTATAAACGCATCATCAAATTCACTGTCTTGCTTCCAGATGTACTTGAAGAATTGCATTAAACTCTAATGTACTTAAATAAGGTTCAAATAGCCTATGCCTCGTCAAATAGAAGTTGTGCACAGCAGGTTGTTCATAATTAGATTCACTTCCTATTTTTTTCAAAGTTAGTATTTATCCTATATTTTATTCCAATTAAAGGCATCTGGATGTTCTTATTGATAGAAGCACCTGCATCTTTCTCTGAGTCTTGTTCGTATTTTGGCCTCATAGTAATTCAAGACAAATGCCTTACAAATTAATTATGTGTTCTGGGAAACAAGATTTCCTATCATCGCTTCTAGTGGTGGTTTCCATTTAATTTCATCAGTGCTTGCTTCGTTGATATAGTGTGAGACACAGTATACCTTTACAGTGTCTTTTCCTTTTTTTTTTTTTTCTCTAAACATCTGTTAATGTCACTTCTAATTCCTTTCCTTCTACTAGACTTCATTTGATGAAAGTCATTTACACATTTGCATGTTAATAATCATTATTGCCTTTCCTGGAAGCTTTTTCACTCCTTTATTTTTGTCAAAAGAGAAGGCCAGTTGAGATGGCAACGTTTAAAATAAGGATATAGAAAGTGGACAGGGCTGAAGCAATTCTGAATGCAAAGATGGGAATGGTGCATGGGAGGAGGTTATGCTGTTGGTGACAGTGACCAGCCTATGTGGAATACCATGTTGAGTCCCAATCACTGTAACTCCCAAGAGATGTGGAAAACTGTGAGGGAAGAGCCATGAAAACACCCAATGCTTGGTAAGGTTTCTTTGGAAGGAGACAATCTCTGGCAGCTTTGGTGGACATCCGTCCTTGAGAGTTTATTGAGGTTTATCTAAAAATTCCTCTAACATGACATGATTCCGCTGCAATGTTTCCAAGAGTCTCTGGTAACTCCAAAAATATATATATATTTTTTCTCTCCTCAGCAGAAACAGCCTGGAAAAGATTTCCAGGTAACCGGCACAGAAATCTAAGGAACAATCTCCTATAGAAATCTCCTATGTCCACGTAGGGAATCAGAGATGCCTGTGCGACTGCAGGGCCACGATCTCACTGCAGTTACTGAGACACGTCGGGACAGCTCTCATGACTGGAACGTGGCTATGGATGGCTTCAGGTTTTTAGGAAGGACAGGCCAGGAAGGCAACGTGGTAGAGTTGTTCTATATGTGAGAGACCAACTGGAACGTATGGAGCTCATGATTGAGGAGGATGAAGCGTGAGCCCATAGCCTGCGGGTGAGGGCTACTTCAACCGCCCTGATGGCTGCTGGGATGACCACACCGTTAGGAACAGACGGTCCAGGGGGGTCCTGCAGAACATTGCAGATAACTTCTCGATGCAGGTGGTTGATCAGCCAACGAGAACAGGGGCGCTGCTGGACCTGCTGCCAGCAAACAGAGATGGTCAGATACAAAATGTGAAGGTTGTGGGCAGTCTTGGCTGCAGTGACTATGAAGGTTACCATGAAAATTTTCTTTAACATCTATAGAGCACCCCTGGGTCTGCAATGGTCTTTTAAGGAAGTTATTTCGGCAATTGATAGATATTTTCTTGTCATTATACACTGTACAGTGCCTGTTTCTAGAGCCATTGCTTCTGTAGAGAGCCATTTTATTGAATTATTACTCATTGGTAATGCCCATATGCCTGCTATGGATTATCAAGTAAATATAGCCATAAATGTGCAAATATTACTGTGTGCTGCACATGTCTGAGGGCTTGCACCCATTGAGGATGATCAATGTGGGCAAATAATAAAATGCCCAGACACAGGCTTAATCCTAAAAAGTTCTTCATTTGTTGGAAGTGGTCTGTGTCAATGGATGTCATTCCCAATCTGATAAACTTGCGCTGTGCGGTGGAACACGTTGCTGAAAATGTAGATTCCTTTGGTTTGCCTTCAATGAATGGACCATTCGGGATGAAACACTGCACAGTCCCTTGAGCGGGTTTGCTGTATGTCCCGTCCAAAGGGTATTCCTCCAGGTACACTGTAATCACAGCCTGGCAGGTGGCTGTGGTCTTTCTGCTGTCACTGTCCCATGGAGATCTGGTGTGAAGAGGCCAAGAGCTTCCCCTGGGCATGGAGAGGAGCCCTGGGAGAATGTCCCTGCACTCTAACCAGATGCATAACCTTTATATGCACAAAACTCCTGACTTCGGAGATTTTGTGGCAATTTTCTGCCTCGCTTGATGACAAACTAGGCTAAGGCTGTCTTGGTGTGCTGAAGAACGAAGGAAATCTTCTCCACTGGAGCCAAGAGAAGCATTAATTATTAAGGCTAGGGTCAGAGGAAAGACACAGAGCCCACCCAGCCCACCTCAGTCTGGATGATAAACATAGTACAAGGAAAAATCCATTTTTGTCCTCAGAACACAAGAGTGTTTGGCATCCCTTGTTCACTGAGGTCCTATTAATATACCCCTTATGAATATGAAAATTTACTTAGCAATTTTTCCCTGATTTGGTGGACTCTCCTGCTTTTGCAGGGATGAGTCTGACAGTAAAGCTGGGATGGTGTGTGGGTTATTATAGCTTTCATGCATGATAAGCAATCGGTCAGGAAAAAGCATTGAAGAACTGAGTAGCAAAGTGTTTCCTGCCTTTCTCACACAGATAGCAATGTGGTAGGGATGTCGTGCAAAAATAAAAGAAAAATAAAAAAATAAAGCACTTTGTGGCCAGGTAAATAATCACTGCCATCAAGAGTCTGCAAAATGGGCTGACTATGCAGCCCAGGCTTTAAAGACCTTTCTGAATGCTTGACTTTGCAAACCCAAGGCTTTTTGTGAATAATACATAAAACACACGGGCGTTCATCAGATTATGGATCTTTTAGACTTCAAATTATTGAGTGATAAAAAAGCTTTTACTTCTGGAGCAGTATTTTCTCTCCTTTTTTATAAGTGTCTCTCAAGTGAAGTGAAATGTATCATTAGTTCCAAAGAAATTTGGAAAGATCAAAGTCTTGGGGCAGCAAGACTTCTCCCCTGCCAAGGAAGTAGTAAAATGAACAAAAGTAGATTTTGGAAAATGATACTAGGAATCCATCTTCATCAAAGATATAATTGCTGGGCATTTTTTTTTTCCAAAAAAATTAGAAGATAAGAAAAGATAACCTTTTTGTTATTTAAAGCATTTTAAGAGACCTTATTTTGCAAAATTCTGAACTCTGATAAAGTACTTTGTTGCTGAAGGTCCCTATGGGATTTACGTGTTCCTCTTGATTTGCCCAGGAGCATTGCAGATCTGTGTCCACAGTTTTCTCTTACTCCCACCTGAAGTCTTGCTGATGACTTTGTGGTCTGCTCGGTGATTTCCTAGATGTTGCTACAGGCCCTTGTGGGGAAGCCTGCAACAGCTCCACTGTGTAATCCCAGTTCAAGTTTCTGGGGACTGTAGAAATGCAGCAGTGCAAGTTGACTTGGTACCCTTAACCTTGACCATCAGGCAGAGCTTACAAGAGAGAGACTTATTGCTTTGACCCTATGATGTACCGGTTAGTCCTAATTTAATTCCTGTAAATTCAATACAGTTACATTAGGGATCAATTCGTTCTGAAGTTTTTTCGGTGCTTTCACACATATAAGTGTCAGGTATTATTAGCAGAAGAAGTTTATCTTGTGAGATAGTATTAAGAGCCTGGCAGAAGTGTNCCAGTTCAAATTTCTGGGGACTGTAGCAATGCAGCAGTGCTCAACTTGGTACCGTTAACCTTGACCATCAGGCAGAGCTTACAAGAGAAAGAGACTTATTGCTTTGACCCTATGATGTACCGGTTAGTCCTAATTTAATTCCTGTAAATTCAATACAGTTACATTAGGGATCAATTTGTTCTGAAGTTTCTTCGGTGCTTTCACACATATAAGTGTCAGGTATTATTAGCAGAAGAAGTTTATCTTGTGAGATAGTATTAAGAGCCTGGCAGAAGTGTGAGTTTGTTTCATACTGGCAAAGAATAGAGGAAATGCCGTTTGACTCCCTTCACAGCACGGATTAACAAAATGAGACTTGTCGTCTTTGCACTAACAAGCCCCAGAATAGAGTGTGAGCCATTAAATAGGAAAACTCCCTCAGATATGAAAAAAAAGTGGGAAAAGGAATCACTCTATACCTAGGGTACTAGGTGGATAGATTATTACACGGTTCATATCTGTAGGGGGTCTGCTGTGTAGGATTTTTTGTGCAAAATAGCAGGATTTCATGGTTTTATTTACGTTCTTTTAAGAGTTCACATGACTTGTTGCTATGGGAAATACTGTTGTTTGTCATATCTTTTAATGTTTATAACACACACGCACGTGTATTTCCAGCTTTATCCATATCCTGACTTGATACTGCTATGTCAAACTCAGCAAACTCAGGGTCTATAAATTTAACAGTGTGATTCAAATTTTAATCTGAGAATATTTCTGGATGTTTGATTTATTTTATCTTCTTATTTTTCCTTTGTCAATTTTTTTGTGAGTAATACCCTTAAAACTCAGACAAACCTGTGAGCTGGTGAATCCAGCTCGCCGAGGCTGCACGCAGGTACTACTTGTACTAGCCAAGGCTTGGGAAGAAGCCCATTTGCACAAGTGGCCGGATTTTAATGTGACCTTTGTGGCAGTCAGAGTGGAACCCGGCTGCCAGTTGTCCCCTGGCCAGGTGCTCAAGCACTGCTGGTTCCATGGCCCTGGAGATGCATGTGAATGCTGGAAATTTTCCTTGAAATCTCTTGAAAATCTGCCCTCAAGGCTAAAGCCAGAGCTTATTTAGTGGAGTGGAAAGAGTTCGTTCATTTTAGCTCATTGGGTCCTGACTCCAGCTCCAACTAGTATGATGTACAGACAAAGCTCACCTTTGGGTAAAAGGTGGCTGAGGATGGTATGCATGAATTAAATTAAATGGATATTCCAAAGTCTGTCTTTTCAAAGCACATTTCTCTGGTAGAGACTCTGCGCTTATGCAAGGTGGTAGAGAGCAGTTAACAATAACATTTCAAAGTTTTCCTGGAAAGTTCTTCCCACACACTGCCCTCTGCTTCATTCTACAGAGCACTGCGCTAGGAAAGACTCGGATCCAGAAAGCCCTGGATCTGGAGCTCACACCTCAGCCAGACAGGTCTCTGGAGGCGATGAGACTGACATTTTTTCCTCAATAGATTCCTTCAGAGCTGAAAGAATGAGAAGTGTCTGGTCCACAACATTTTTCCCATTTTCACTGCCTTTTTTTTTCCCCTCTAGAATATCAAAATTCTTCCAAGCTGTTCCAAGCCAACCAGCTAAAAAGTCTTTAAAGCTTCATAAAATCCTCGGAGAGCTTCTCGAATGCCACAAAAGCACTGCTCGCGTCCAGATGATGGTATTTTGGTTCTGCATCACTGTGCAGTCTGACCACATTCATGTTTCTCGTTATTAGCTGATCTCAGATGTTCACACCGGAATACCATTGCCCATGTGCACGTTGAGTGAATGACCATCTTTTGGAGAAATTGAGTAGTTGGGTGTTTCTTCTCAAGAAGTATTAACTGCATATCATGTATTTTCTATTTTTTTCTGTAATTATTTATGACTTGCATTCCTTACTTCCTTATTTAGGAAGTTCTAGCTATCCATTTATCCAGGATAGGCATTGTGCAACTTGTGCCATAATTTAATAATAATTTTAAGCCATGAAAATCTGTTCCTATGGCTGAAGTATTGTCCATTTTCATCCCTCTTGCTACCCAGTACATTCTTCACATCATCGCCTTCTGTCACCTCTGGCATTAAGAAGCACAGCCCGGCACTGCACACTGCTTTTTCACGTTGATCGCTTTGTTTCTGAGTTTAATTGTGTTGCCATCTCCTTCAGTGTCTCTAGCAACCCTGAGTCTCTTGAGGCTCAGGGCTCATTTCCTCCCTGAGGTCTTTCCATATTTTGTTTTCCTCAAACTGCTTGTTACATAGGAATCTCAGTTTACTGGAAAGGGAATTATCCCTTTATGTATCACCAACCTGATGCATATTGATCTTTCTTTAACAAGGTAACATGTAAATGCAGGGGTAGAGAGCAGGTGTTGGGTGTTTTCTCTTGAGCCACCTGTAGCCACTCCATCCCTGCTAGCTGATCACAGCAGGACCCACAGGTTCCCTCCCACAGACTGAGCTATTTGCTCTGGAGATTTCAACCTTGTTGCATGACTTATGTTGCAACCTTTTCTGTTTTCACTTGTTTGAACTCCAGAGCCTTACTGTGACACATCTCCAGCTTTGCATCTGGATCAGGTGCTTTTCCTGCATGCTATCTTCTGCCTTGTGTGGCTGTATGGCTTGTATGTCACATCCCCGCTTACATCCTCTTCAAACCCCCATGCTGAGCATGACTCTGCTCCTATCACACCCACCATGGCTATCATGAACTTGAGTTTGTGCTGGGGCAGGGCTTGCTCCGACCTGGGGACAGGCATTCCTGGGACCTGGGCGCAGAAACGTCCCAGGATTGTGCGGGTGGCTGCTCCTCCAGTGCTGCAGAGATCTGGTGCCTCAAGGCAGGCTGTGAGCAGCTTCAGAGGAGAGCTCTAAGTACTGCCTTAGACACACACTTCATTTACAAAAAAATCAGGAGCAGTTTAAGGTGTTGCTGCTTTCACCTGGGGTGCCACACAGCTGCAGGGCAGGTGTGAAGAGCCGTTCCCCTCACAATGTTGTTGGGGTTGACCCAAAACACCTGCAACCCAGTTGCAGAGAGTTAGGGAGAGCTTTGCCACATCCTTCAGCTCTGTTTCCCCCGTGGTGGAAGGCAGTACTGTCCTTGGCTGCTTGAGGAGATCCATGCAGAACTACAATGTCTTCATGCTGAGAAGGAAGTGCCAGCAGGTTGGTTTGACCCTGGAGGGTTTTATTCTGGATTTTCTTCCTCGTAGAGATGTCTCCTCCTGCTCTGAGGATGGTTGAGCTGCCAGCAGCGCTGCAGAGAGCAGTAAGTGCCCCGTGCTTGTCCCTGTGTGCTCGGGGCCTAGTGTGTGCAGGAGGGCATCAGCTCGAGCTCGGCAAGCTCCTGCCTGGCTTCTCCTTGCTCCGTTGGCCTGTGTGTTCACCCATGGGTTTAGCGTATCAGCTGCTCTGGAAAACATCATCCCTTTTTTTCCTTGTCACGTCCTTTGTTGTGCTGACTCTGTGTTCTGTGTTTCATATGCTAAGTTGGTTGTTTCCCCATGCTGCTTCACTTGCTGTCTGTGCTCAGCTATCGACTGCTTGAGAAACCTTAATGTCAAATTGTGTTTATTGAGAAAGGAGTTTTTGGTGGCTTTTTGCTGAGGTATGTGCTACTTCTAATCAAGGAGGAAGTTAATGTGGGGGAAAACAAAGGCACAAATTGTCGACTTCTTCAGGCTTAAGTGTGAAGCTTTCTCTTAGCTTAAATGTCTAATTGGTTGTTTTGATTTTTGCACATCCTAGAAAAGGTCTTCATAGTTCAACATAAGTATCAACGTAATTCTTTAAAATGGATTTTTTAATTTTTATATTCGAAAAGCTTTTACTGCTGCACTTAATTTTATTGTAAGCTGTGTTGAGCTCATAGTAAGGTTTACTTTTGCGGTGAGTCTTTCTGGGATGTGTATTTGAAACCTTCAGGACTTCTCATAAAATTTACCCATATAATTAACTGAAACATTAATTAAAACATTTCCTAAGTAATTGCTTAGACAAAGGACGGCGGAAAGCAAAGGAAATTGATCTCATTAAAGAAACTCATAAACATAACGTTGCGTATTGCTATGGGAAGGCTTGCAGCAAAGGATACGTCGCTCTGAATGCCTTCAGATCTCAAGATATTGCACCCTTAAAACAGGATGTTTTTAATAGCGGAAAAGGAGAGTAAACATCGTATCCCATGTGATACATTGCAGATCCATATGTGCAGCAATTTGAATGTGAAACTTTCCTGTTGTGAGAGGGAAGGCATTAGGTGGGATTATCGCCAGGCTCATAGGACTCCCCGCTCCAAGGTTTAGGGCCACAGCCTCATTCCATGCCTGGAGCTCCTGAGGGCTCAGGGCCTGTTCCCAACTCCTGCTAGCAGGGAGCTCCTGGCAGCTTCTCCTCATGTTCTGCCTCTCCTGGAGGTTCCCTTCGCTTTTCCAGGTGTGCGGTGCTTCCCACTCTAGAGGTCAGTGTAGTGTTAGGAATGGAAGCGGCTCCTTCTCCCCGATGCTCCGGAGCGAACTCTAAATCACACTCTTTCCCATACAAGATGGAAGAGAGATCTTGTACTGCGGAAACGCACTTGTAAAAGCACAACAGCCGGTATGGGAAGCTCGGAGGGCGTTAAGAAAAACAATAATTGCGGCTCTTTGTCAAAGAGAAGTTATGAATGCGCTGGTAGTAATTTTTGGAAGCCATAGACAATAACATAATGTGAGCGGGTGGTGGAAGAAATTATATAGGGTGGAATTTAGAGAGCCGACAGCAGCCTATGCATCACTGAAGACCTATTTCTGAGGGCTTAACTGCAGCTTAAATAGCACGCAGGCCTCGTGCTGAGCCTCCTTGTAGAAACAAGCTCCATCTAGAATGAGTATGCTGAGCCGAACGCGGAGAATGTGCTCCGAGGGGCTGTGAAACGGCCTCGGTGCTGAGGACGGACGCGAGCAGCACAGGTTTATGTTGGAGCGTGCATGCCGTGGAGGCCTGGCGCTGGGTTTCACCGTAGGATGCACCAATGTTGGTCCCATGAGATGCCCTGAGAGTATCAATCTTTAAACAAATGGGAAAGCAGAGTAATAAGCACATAGTCTGGTGATTTACTCCATTTGTGAGCAATGTGGCTGATAACACTAAACGCAGTCCCTCTTGCATGCTTTGGTGGCATCTATGTTATTTTGGGGGTGGCTTTTTTGCAAATATTTGAACTTTGGGAGATGAATGCTTAAACTAAATTTTGCACTTGTGTGGCTAGCTAAGAGAAAGCAACCTTGAACAGTCACCTGTGTCTTTACTAAAAATGCGGTTGCAAGCTAAGGGAAGAGAAAGAGCTCTACGCAAACCTGAAGAATATCAGCCCAGCAAAACACTTTTCATAGTAAATGTTGAGCAGCTGAAGCTTTTCTTTCAATCCCGAGAATGTTTTTTTTTTTGTTGTTTTGTTTTTTTTTTTTTAAATAGGGTGGGTAGAACTAAAGCTGAACCCATTGAACTCTTCCTTATCTTCACCTGCTTAGACATCTTGTAAAGTTTAATTTTTCACTGCACTTCCTGGACTTGGGGTTCTTAGTTTGAGATTATCAGTATTGCCTGGCAATGGTTTTTGATGTGTGTCCCTGATAGGTATGTTTAACATTATAATCCAGACAAATGTTGCTTTTGTAAAACTAGAGGAGGCAAATCGAGTAAAAGTAGTCTTTCCCAATAGTTAATTTTGGAGGCAGAAATAGAGAGGAAATATTAGAGCTGTTCAAGTAGCATTTTTTTCAAAACAAAATAACTCAACAAATCTAACTTTTCTTTTTAATTGAGAAGTAACCTGCAAATTGCTGCTCTTCTCTGGCAACAGATCTGTTATTCAGACGTCTGCTAAATAGTCTGCCTGAATTTTATTTTGGTTCTGGGTTTGTTCACGAACCATTCACAAATTGTCTACTTTTATTATTCACTGCGTGTGATTGGGCATGTGGTATATTTTCTGCTCTCCGATTTAATGACTGAAACATTTTGACAGGGAGTAGCAAATGGTGAATGACAACTAGTAAACAACATGCAACTCGGGGCGTTTGCAAGCTCTTTTGTGCCAGTTGGGAGAATATTGCTGGAGCCTGGGTAGTCTGACCCCTATGAGTTATAATGATTCACATCTCGGCCACTTAGTTCCAGGTGTATTTGAGTCAGTTTGTCAGCATTTGCACAGCTCTTCTAAGTTTGTACGCAAAATCATTGACAATGAATGATGTGTCTTTCACTCGGCTCAAGTCGTGCATTACTTGTAAATAAAGTGTAATCCTGAAACTTGGCAACGGAGGAGTAAATTCCGATTTCCCTATCAGAGCAATAAATGTGAATAACACACTTCTTTACTCTAGAAGGAGTGTTGACCCTGTACCGTGCTATCAATCTCTGCAATATAAACATGGTGTTAAGGTCAGCTTGGGTGTCTGTATCTTTGCATTAGGAATGTGGTGTCTCCATGAGGTCTGGAGCTTAGTTATGGTCACTTAAAGATGTCCTGCTGCTTTTCTGCAGTGTAAGAATTAGCCTAGTTTTATTAAATAAATCTCAGTCTCGGTTCCCATGCAGAACCCATTGAGTCTCTTCACTTCTCTATGTTGGTGCTTAGAACACAGCCCTGTTCCAGGGCTGAAATGGTGCTGGGAGTGATGCCCACAGGGCGCACGTGAAGCTCCCTTTGTAGCAGCAGCCTGAGGTCCACGAACCATGTAAATGATTAAGGTTCTGTAACACTGCAGGTAAAATCCTCTCCCTTGCTCTATGCTGTAGAAATCTTCAGCGTTTTCTGCATGCATGGTACTTTCATTGACATCAATGGGAATTCCACACTGAATAAGGAAGAAATATTTGTGTTCTGGATAAGTGCCTTATTTGGGTGCTTATTAACACCCACTCGCTTGGGCAACGCTCCTGCTGGCTTTGATCTTGCTGGAGAGCTGCCCGCTAGATTAGGATCCCTGTGTTTGAAGAACTGCTGAATGGCACGTTAAAGGCAAGGGTCAGCAATGACAGACACACAATTTTTCTTGGTTTCCCCACCACAGAGCTATCATCTGCATTAAGACACTGCAGTTCTTCTTGAAAGATTAATAGGCCTCCCCTGGTAACAGATTTTCCACCAGCAGAAAGCAGCGCTGATGAGTTTATCATTTGAACTTTGAATCCAGTTGGGAAGATGAGACATAAAATCTTCCATGATGGTGATTTGTGGGATATTTCCAGTTTTTCAGGGTCGGCTTATTAACCAGCCTAGCAGTGATATAAGCGCAAGTCGTGGAGAGCATGAATCAGAGCAGGCGCCTGGCAGAGACCTCGCTGTGCCAACAGCAACCGCAGGGCTGGGGATGTCTGAGCTGTGTTGTGATGCTCCAGGTGTCACGGTAGAAAATACTACCAGTATTAACAGCCTGAGTGTGTGTGTGTACATACTTTTGAGGTGTTTTATTTTGTTTTTGTTTTTTGGCAGCTCTTCGTGCCCATACGACCAAGTCTGTATGGTCTTTGTGCTGTAGTCTGTATTAGAGATGATTTTCATTTTGCTTGAGGATAGAACAGTTCTTACTGTTTTTCTTTGCTTTCTTTCCTGCTCTCGTTAGAGGCGGGGGAGGATGTAAATAGCAATCGACTCAACCACACAGCTTGGAAAACGTAGAGCTCTGCATAGGAGCAGTCTTCAGGTTTTGTAACAAACCTCTGGGTTCCTGTTAAAATGAAGTTATTAAAAAGGCATGATCATGTGCAAATTTTTCAATGCTTGCTCTGCAATCCTGAAGGTACTAAAAATGTAAAACCGGTTGTATAGGATAAATATTATTTGAGCTGTGCAAACCCTGGAAATCATGTCCCACAGAAAATTCTGGTGTTTGGACAAGTTTGTGCTGAACTGGAATAAAAGTTGAAAACTTTTATGTACAAGAAACCCTGAAGAACAATGCAGAGTAGAAATATTCAACAGGGTAGAATATTTCCCTGTTTGTTTAGATACCGATTAGTATATACTGTTTTGAAGTACATAGTGGAGCTACAGTTCAGGTGTCTCTTGTCAGATATAGAACTAGAGAGGATAAATGTTGCCAGCTTGGTGAGTCTCAGGAGATGGCCACAGCTCTATGTTTTCCACAAAATGTTAAACATGGAAAAGAAACCAGAATGTTTTCCTGTGGTGTTCCTGCAGCAAGCTACAGTGTTGTAAAACGTTTCCTCCAGTCCCACACCATTATAAGCTGCTCTAGCAAAAACTCCGTGCCCATCTGTGTGCGTGATGGAATATATTGTGGAATATTGGAAACTACTGGGAAGGTATTCACTAGGCTTTAATTCGGGACAGTATTAAGAACTAGAACTGGGATACAGTCCCAATTTTTCTTTATTCAGAAAATAAATTTGCATGTACAGCACATGTTTGTACAGCCTGAATCACTGAATACAGACTGGATCATGCCAGGGGCCGTTGTAGCACGTATTTCTATTAATACGGTGTGAAAAAGTAGTTGCGGTACGTGTGTGTGTGTGTGTGTGTGTGNAGTAGTTGCAGTGTGTGTGTGTGTGTATGTATGTCTTGCATTTCTGTGCTCCCCTCTCCTGGGTCAGTGTGTTGAGACCTAGAGAGGGAAAACCAGCAAATTCTAATAATTCTGGTGATGCTCCAACCCTTATCTCAAGATGTACTCAGAGGCACAGAGTGGCCAGTTCTCACTCTGGCCTGTAGCCATCTGCTCAGCTCTGCAGGCAACGTGTGCTGTATTCTCCCCTCTGTAAAATGTGGCAGAGTGAAACACGGGGAGGTGAGACTCGTTTTCACAAGCATCCTCCAAACACTTTGCTTTAGCTACCAGGTGATGCAGCAGCTTCTCTGCATCCCAAGAGTTTGTAGATGGCAGCGTGGAGGGAGAAGCTCGGCGTGAGCCTGGTGTGTAAATTAAGAATGAGTAATTGGAGAAGATCCCTACTTCTCTAGAAGCAATTCTCAGGCTAGATAATAGGCCTTGGAAAGCTAACGAGATGATAGGGTTTCCAACTTCACATTTTCTAATTGCTTCAAATGAAACCCCATTAGAAGCAGCTGGTGTGATTCACAACTAATGCAAATTATCATATATTTTTAGATTTTTTTAATAACATTTGTCTGGTCTACCCCAGATGTAATCTCTTCCCTAGACTATGTGATAGCTATCAGCCCAGAATGGAAACTTTAGTGCTACTTTTATAGACAAATTTATTTTAATGTATTATCAGGAAAATCCAGTATATTTCCATGTATCAAGTATCTGAAAAATCAGCATTACTAGAAGACAGTTATAAAGACCAAATTAAAGTAATATATGTAGCTACATCATTGCTGCTCAGCGCAGCTAGATGAAATTTGAATCCAAGCCATATGTTGGTAACTGGTGATCTGGGGCCAGATGCTCTGAGCCAAGAATTTCTTCAGCTTCCTGCATCTAAGGGAGCAGAAAGGCATCACATTTTTCATGGGGTGCTGAGACCCACACAGAACTGGGAACATTTTTAGTTATGATTCAAGCAGATTTATCCTCTGCCATACTGTATTTCTTTCTGAAAGAAAAAAAAAATAGCAAATGAGTTATTTGCCACTCTAACCCAGATTCTCTGGATTCAATCCCAAGAAAACCATCAATTTGTACCTTCATAATTCCTCTTAGTCAAAGATTAGATTAATATTGAATAAGCCAATGCTGAAGTAATACTGTTTTGTTATAGCTGTGTGGGTCTTGAACTATGTTGAAAGAATTGTCTTAATTTTGGATCTGAGGACCAGTTGAACTGGATCTTGGTGCCTAAGTGCAGTGATGCAAAATCACTGGGTTCCAGATTATTTTCCAAATTCATGACAACCTTCCTGCATGTCTCTAGATTTACAGGATTCTGTAATCAACCAGTGTAGGCTCGTGTGAGTAATCAAGGGTTATAAACCTAAAGCTCTGCAGGACAGACATCAATATAAATATGCTCAGCAATAAAGGACTGTGTTATGTTAATTTGTGTATGTATTAATCAGTTAAAATTTTATTAAAAGGGCTCCTTTCAAAATTGCCAGACTTATAATGTTACATTATTTGGTTAAAATTCTCATATCAGTAATGAGAAGTACCTTTCTGGTGCTAAAACAGTAGGCTAAGAAAGCTTAGCAAATTATATAACTAGTATGCATTTTTTTTTTCCCATTGCTTGCATTTTTCTCAATATAAATGATATAAATCACTAATCATGCTATTGCTGTTTACATATTGCTGTTTCCTATCATCTGTTTTACATTAGCCTTGCCACAGTTTAGTGTTTGAATTGCAGCCACGGCTGGAGACTGTTTAGCAACATTAGTTTCCTTTGGACTTAGAGCATATGTGTGGTTATTTTGTTGTTGTTTTTGTTTTTAACTCAACCTAGGTTTCTAAAGAGTTTGTTCCAACAAAATTTAAGTTTAGCGATTGCTTTTAGTTGGCAGAATCCTTTTGAAAAGATCATGGCAATCTACTGGGGTTCAAGCCAGGGGAGCAAAATAGGAAACATGGGAGTGGTTGGAGTATTACATGAATGAAAATCCCCCATTAAACGTGGATTTTTTTATATTTTGGTACTTTAGAGTCCTGTTCTCATGCCTTTCTTTCCACTGCTAAATTTAAGGCTTTTAAAATATGTAAGTCAAGATTTTCACATAATAACATTATTCCAAGGTTTTCACATAATAATATGTCTCCATGAACAGCTTCAAGTTGTCAATAATGTAAAGCCTGTTTTAAAATTGGGAAGGTAGCCAAATGGTTGGCCAACATACTTGCATATATTGGTGAAGCTCCCACTCCAGAAAAGAAAATAAGCCAAAAAACTTGCATCATCTGACCCTCTGCCCCAGTAAGGAGTCTGTGTTATGTTCCAGGCTACCTGGACATATTTAGTAAGACCATTTATTTTTCACCTGAAACTTTCACTTGAAATTCTGTTGCTGGTCATACCTCTGAAACCAGCTGACTTGGATGCAAGTACGTAGTGCATTTAAAAATTCAGAAATACATAGTCTTGTTCCTATATTTTTTAAGGACTGAAGAGCACTGCTGCTTTTTGAGAGGTTTCATCAGATTGTTGCTGCTGTAGGTAGAGTGTTTCTTGGTGTTCATTTGTGTTCGTTGCTTTAAGACATTCAGATACTGCAAAATGGCTCTACCATTACTGAAAGCAAGAGAATTCTGCTGCATCAGAATGTATGGGTCCGGATATATAAAATTCATCCTCAGTAGGAGTGTCTTGTCAGTTTTCAGTGAAAGTAGGAAAAAAGAAGAGGAAGAAAAAGCAAGCACAATGCAGAACATCATTCCCACTTCCCATTTCTATTTCCTTCCACTGTTCTCAGCAGATCAGTCTCTTCTGTCATGGATGAGAAAGACAAGTACCAATCATGCCAAAATCTGGCAATAAATCTCTTGTAGCCTGCTTATATGCTTACTTCTAGCTCTCCTTCTGGGTACATTTTCAGTGTAGTTGCCAAAAACCTTTATCGGGGAGTAGGTCTGAGGAGTGAGAATTAGAATGAGACACGTGCTTAGAGGCTAACACAGGCTGGTGGTTTAAAG
>VWPW01014781.1:0-10562 GCA_013389825.1 Crypturellus undulatus
CGGCCCGGCCCGGCTCGGCCCGGCTCCTCCCCTATCCCCCCGCCCCGGCCCGTCTGCAGCCTCCGCAGCTAATGGGTTAATGAGGCATCTCCCAGGAGCGAGGGATTACGCGGCCGTTCCCAGGTTCCCAGGCCCCCCCCGCGCCGCTCCAAAGTCTTCCTGTAAAAGGAACCGTCTGTGCGAAGCGGCCCCGGGCCCCCCGCGGCCCCCCCGGCCGCCGCGGCTTGGCCTCGGCCCCAGTTTAAAGGGACCGGTGACCTCACTGGCAACAGAAAACCGTGGGAAAGCGATGGGGCTGATAAAGCGCGCGCTTGTTGCAGGGGAAAAAATCAACAGGCAGCCCCACACGCACACACATGTCCGCCTGCCGCCGGCGCCGCCCGCGCGGGGACACCGGCTGGCCCGGGGTCGCGGCGACAAGGGTGGCCCAGGCACCTTGTCCCCCCTCTCCGCCCGCAGCAGGACCTGCCCTGCAGAACAAACCCGCCAGGACCAAACTTTGGGGTTTCTAAGCCCGGGCTGGTCTGCTGGTTGCAGCCTCCAGCGAGGCTGGAAACTTGGAGGCCGCTCCAGGCATCCAAGGAGGATCCCCCTCTTCCAGCCTGTTTTTTCGAGGCCAAATCCCCAAAGGCAGCAAAAACGCGTGCGTGGGGGAGGAGAGGCGGAGGGAAAGCGCCGCGGCGGCGGTTCGCAGCACGAAAATAACGCCCTTGGCTTCGGCGGGGGAAAGAAAGAACAGGGGAGAGATCGGCACTGAGATCTGGCAGCACGCGGCCTTCCCGAACAGCCCCAAGAAACAGCGGGAAGGGCCTGGAAGCTGCTCCCAAGGGTGCCCGGCGCCTGCCCTGCGCCCACCCGCTGCCCCCGGGCACCGTCACGCGCTCACAGGCAGAGCCGGCGCTTCCAGGGAGATCCAGCCGCGCCGTCCGCCCCGGGTGGAGAAAAACCGGCGGCTTCAAAGGGTTCTGAAAGCAGAAAATTGAGAAAAATACACCCGCTTTAGGCTGCAGCATTTGTTTACACAATTCTGATGTTTTCCCCCAATTTTACTGTTAAAACCAAGCTGTTATTAGCTTACGTTTCAGAAGTAAAAGCCATGTATTATTCTGGTCATTTTGAGTCTCCTCCTGCCTTTCTAAAATGATTTCGGTTAAACACGTGCACGTATGTGTATCTCCAAACCAAGCTTCCCATAAATACGTGTTTTTGAGAGATTAATACTTTTTCCACTGATAAAAGCGGTTAAATGGGATCCAGAGCTTGGTTATTTCAGGCTTTTGCTCATATCGCTCCGAGCGGAGCCCAGAGCTGCCACCGAGGAGCACTTTCCTTCTCCATTAGAAAGGAATTCGCTGTCCAGACTCCGACTTTTCTGGGCCTCGTCTAAGCATCATTATCTGGGTTCAATTGAAGTGTAATTGGCAACATGTTTTGCTAGGATTACACTTCATTATGAGCAGAGCGGGGGCCCTCAAACCCGCTTCTCCTGTAACCAGATCCATTTTCCAGCCTGCGCTCCGTTTCCAACGGCCCCCAGCGAGCCCTGGGGGACGGGAAGGCCGGGCCGGGGCTGAGGTCGGCGGCCGCGTGGGTCAGCAGGGGGGATAGGGGAGGATTAAAGGGAATTTACGTTGGGATGGGGCAGCCAGATGCAGAAATCGGGATCTTTCTGCCTCCTTTCCTGCTCCCAGGACAAGCTGGATAAGCCCCCAAGGCCCCAAGCCTGGAGCTGGGGATGGAGATCGTCAGTCTCTGCCCTTCCCCTGGGCACTGCCGGGTTTGTCACAAGGGGATTTAGCAGCGGAAAAGTCTCTCCTGCTGGAAAACCATCCGCTTCGTGGCGAGACCCCATCCGTGCACCCGCTTTCAGCTCACGGGACTCGGCTCCCGCAGGCCGATCCGGGAGGGAAGGCGGCAGGAATGCGCTGCGGAAGCCGGGGTGCCACGAGGCCACTGGGAGCTGCATCCTTGTCCCCACGCGGTGGGAGCCCTCTGCAGAGGACGGTGACACAGGGACGAGGCCAGGCCCTCCTCCTCCTCCTGTGCCAACTGGCTCCCCCGCATCGGACTCCAGGGAATAAGTGAGCTCCCAAAGATGGATGTCCCTCCGCGGCAGCGGGAAGAGCTCCGCGGAGCCAGGGCGGAGGGTGGATCCCTGCCAGGGGTTGCCCAGCTCAGCCTGTGCCAGCCCTCTCCGGCAGGGAAGGAGTCCATCAGGAGCCGGCTCCTGCTCCCTTCCCTCCCGCTCGGCTCTGGGAATCGTCCCCGGAGAGCGGCCAGCTGTGGAAGGCTGCAGCAGCTGGAATGTGGGAGGGCGGCAGCGCTCCTGGAAAGCGGGAGGCAGCGAGCGGAGCGGGACGGCTCCGGCTCCGTTACCTCCCGCTGAACCGACACCTCGGCCTTAACCCCGCGCGCGCCCTGTCCGGTGGCGTCACCGCCACGTCCCTCCACCCGCGGCTGGGATCGAGGCCTGCGGCTGCTCGGGAAGGCTGGCTGGGATCCCGGGCTGCTCTGCGGCCGAGCCGAGGGATCGGGAGGAGCGCGGGGCTCCCGGGAGGCCGCTGGGAATGCCGCGTGGGCGCGAGGACGGTGGCGCCTCCGCGCTCCGGAGCGCATCGCTCGCCGGGGCCGTGCTCCAAGCCCTGGAGCACCCACCGGCTCCCCCTGCTATCCCAGCCCATGCGGCGCGGAGCTGGCTCTGCCCATGGCCAGGGAGGGAAAAACAATGTTTTCCCCCAAACCCAGGGGCTCCCCCTTCCGTAGGCAGGGACAGTGCAGAGCCCGTGTCCTTCCTATTGCCCCGCGGTTGCTCCCTGGCGCCGGGATCCTGGACATGCGACGCACTCTGTGTCCCAGAGCAGCGCTCAGGCTGCACTGGGAACCGGGAAAAACCCATCCCGGAGCACAGCCCAGACCTCGGCCTGGCCCTGTGACCAGTCCCGCGGATTCGGGGAACACAAAGGCTCTGTCTGCGCCTTGGCCCGGAGCCCTTCCCTCGCTTGGCCGAAACAGACGCCCTTCAAAAGGCCCTTTTGCGCCCTCCCCGTCCTCCAGCGATGCTAATGTCCCCGTTCGCGCCCTCCCTGTCCCCCAGCCATGCTAATGTCCCCAGAGCCCTGGTTGCTCTGCCCTGCTAGCCAGTTTCAGCACTTGTTCCATCTGCGTTTAGGGATCGCGGGAGGAGACAAGGACAAATGCAAACAGGCCGGGCTGGAGAGCCCCTGCCCCTCCGCCCTGCCTGCCGCGGCAGCCCCAGAGCCTTTCTTCTCTAACCACTTCAAACCCGCGCTGCTTCTGAAGCCACAACAAGGCACACTTTGTAAAGCAAATGAGTAAACAGCAACTCGCAGCTTAAAAGGAAAACAAGGAGGAGGGCCTGCTTTTAATTACTGGATTTAAAAAAAAATAAGGGTTTCATTCGGTTAATTGCTTTCTGTTGTAAAACGTTCCCCGGTTCCCCGCGCAGCCCCGCACCGCTGCGGGCCAGATGGCACCGCAGGGACAGGGACGGCCTGCGCCTTCGCTGCGAGGGGACAGCCCATGCCGGGACGTGCCGGCCTCACGGAGCAACACGAAGCACCGGGATGTGCTCAGACACGACCCGCGGTTTGGCACGGCCGCCTCGTCCCACTTCCAAGGGAGCAGCGGGAGCGCTCGGCACGCACGGAGCGTGGGGCTGCTCCGGAGGGCCCAGGGGAAGCGGCTGCCTTGGTGCGAGGAGGCGGGATAGTGCGAGCGTCTCGCGGCGGGGACGGCGCAGCGTGTTCTGCACACACGTGTGCAGGGCCCCGTGCACATACACGTGCCAGTCTGCAAGCACATACACGTGCCGGTCTGCAAACACACACGTGTGCAGGCCTCCATGAACATACGTGCACAGGTCCCTGTGCACGTATGTGTGCCGTCCTGTGAGCACATATGTGTGCAGGTCCCCGTGCACATAGGTGTGCAGGCCCCTATGCACGTGTGCTGGCTTGCCAGCACATACATGTGCTGGCCTGCAAACACATGCAGGTGCAGGTCCTTGTGCCCATACGTGTGCCATCCTGTGAGCACATATGTGTGCAGGTCCCCATGCACATACGTGTGCAGGCCCCTGTGCACACACATGTGCAGGTCCCCGTGCACACATGTGTGCTGGCTTGCCAGCACATACATATGCTGGCCTGCAAACACATACGTGTGCAGGTCCTCGTGCCCACACGTGTGCCGTCCTGTGAGCACATACATGTGCAGGTCCCCATGCACATACGTGTGCAGGCCCCTGCGCACACAGATCTGCAGGTCCCCGTGCACATATGTGTGCCGGCTTGCTAGCACATACATGTGCTGGCCTGCAAACACATACGTGTGCACGCCCCTGTGCACATACATGTGCCATTCTGTGAGCACATACATGTGCAGGCTCCTGTGCACATACATGTGCAGGACTGCGAGCACATACGTGTGCAGGCTCCTGTGCATGTACATGTGCAGGTCCCTGTGCACATACGTGTGCAGGCCTGCGAGTACATTCATGTGCAGACCCCCGTGCACATACGTGTGTGTGTGTGCAGCTCTCATAGCAGCACCAAGCGGATCCCAGCGGATGAAGCGGGGCCAGGTGGGAAGATCCCCCTGAGCCCAGCGGAGCCAGAGGGATTAAAAAGAGCAGGGGCCAAGAGGTGCACGGAGGGACCCAGGGCAGAAGTGTCACCCATGCGGTGCCTGCAGGGTTGTCCCTGTGCGAGGGACACATGGCACCGGGAACAGCAGAGAGGAGGCAGCGGGAGCCTTTGCTCCCATGGGATTGGCCTTGGCATGGAACAGGCTCACGAGCAGCAGGGCCTGAGGCACCCGGAGCCTGGAGGTACCGGGAAGCCCCGGAGCTGCCCCGGGAGCAGATGCCCCGTGGGTGCCCGGGGTGAGCACAGGGAAGGGGCAGGCGGGTTGTGCAATCTGCCAGCCTGGAAAACACCGTGCGGGAAACCGGGAGGCTCCGGCTCCTTATCTGACAGGGAAGGGATCATCCTCGGCCGTGCTCCTCGTGCGTGGGCGGATCCATGGAAAAACTCAGCGTAGGAAGCCCCTGTGCAGCGAGTGCCCTGAGCGCTCCCTGCCTGATGCCTTCAGGGTGTCACGGGTTGCCTTGAGCCGCTCATCTCCTTCCCAAACCAACAACCGCAGGAGCCCGGAGCATCAGCTCCAGCACGGAACAGCATCCAGCCTGGTGGAGGAAGCCACTCCGGAGCATCAGGGCCATTTTCCAGCGTCGGAGCGCGCTTACGCTCCAAGTGAATAGCAGGAAGCCAAATCCCCTCGTGCCGTTGCCTTTGGGGCTGGCAGCTGGAACAACCACCCACCTGCGGCACCACTGCGGGGACAGAAACAAGGAGCGGGACACAAGGAGCGTTCCCAGGAGAGCTCCCGGCACGTGGGAACTCTCCCATTGCCCTGTGCCAAGCAGGCTCCATCCTGCTGCCTCCTGCATGGTTAAGTCGCACGCGGATCCCTGCTTTCCCTGGGATGCTCCAGAGGCAGCAGCCGCCGCAGCTGGGTTCAGTTTGACGGTTATTTGCAGCTGGGAGAGCAGCTGAGGAGGAGGAGGAGGAAGAGGAGGAGGAAGCTGGCGGCGCGGCGGGCGACGCCGACACGCACAGGCCGCCGCTGTTGCTGCGGGAGGAAATTATTAATTTGCCGGGCACAAAGCTGGCGGCCGCCCAACAACAACCCAAGGAGAAGCCTCCCCTGCCACCCACCGCTCACACCGGCCTCCCCGGCGGCCGCAGAGCCCCGGCCTCACCCGGGCACCATGGGCTCCCCTTGGCCATGGGGACAAGGACAGNGCCGCCCAAGAATAACCCAAGGAGAAGCCTGCCCTGCCACCCACTGCTCACACCGGCCTCCCCAGGAGCCATCGCGGCCGCAGAGCCCCGGCCTCACCCGGGCACCATGGGCTCCCCCTGGCCATGGGGACGAGGACAGGGACGGGTCCCGCCACCAGCCGCCGCTTCCCTGTTTATTTCCCGCCGCGGGGGCTGCCTCCCTTCCCGAGCGGGAACGCAGCCAGATCCCTGGCCACATTCCTGTGGGTTTGTTTTTTATTTTCCCTCCCTTTTTTTTTTTTCCCCTCTTCGCCCCCCCTGTTTCTCTCCGCCTTGGCACGAGCCGCAGCACTCGGAGGCTTGGCAGGCGCGGGGGGACGTGAAAACCGGCCTCGCTCCAGCTCTCCCTCCCCGTTCCCACACTCGGCCCGGCTCTCCTAATGGCTCCCAGCCGCACCTGGAGCAGGCCGGAGCGCCGGGGCCCGCGGATGCAGCGGCCACCACGGACCCCCCGGCCGCATGGGGGGGCCTGTCCCCCTCCCCGCACGTTGCTGAGATGGCCCCTATGCCACGGCCACCCCGCTTGGGCACCTAACGGTGTCCCCATACCCTGGCATTGAGCCACTTACCTCAGCACCGAACGTGGCCGCTCCGCCTTGGCACCTAACATGGCCGCCCGGGCGCCTAACATGGCCGCCCCGCCCTGACACCTAACATGGCCGCCGGGGCGCCTAACATGGCCCCCAAGGCGGCAGCGTCCCCCAGCACTGAGGAAAATCCCTCCGTTCCCAGCTCAGGGCGATCCCAACGGCCGCTTTTCCCGTCGTGGACGCTCCGCTGCTCCATGCTGGCACGGGGATGCCCGCTACATCCCCTCGTGCTCCCCAAATACCCCCAGCTCGGAGCAGACCCCCCCGTGCCCCAAGGAGGAGGCCACCACAATGGCCCCTCGCGCCCTCTCGTGGCACCCGCTTGGCACCGCAGGTGTCACCCGTGTCACCACGTCCCCCTCCTTGCACAAACTGCAGACGAGCGGCTCACCGCGGCTGCCGGCCATTCCCACGCGACGGCTCTGGAAGGACAATGTCCGTCCCCTGTCGTTCCAGGTTGTCACCGTTGCCATCGGGTTCCCTTTTAGGTCGGGAAGTGGCACCGAAGGCGCCAGGTTGCGCCTCTCCGCTCGGGATCGCTTTATGTTCAGCAGGAACCCGCCGCTCCGAGGGCGCCCGTGGACACGGAGCCGGGTGCGTGGAGCGTTGGTGACACCCGGAGCGCTGGTGACAGCCCTGGAGCACCCAGAGCCCTTCCTTGTCCCTTATCCGCAGGACCCGCCACGGAGCTTCCTCTTGGCACGAGGAGGTGCCACCACCTCCCGCGGCTCCGTGTGCTCCATGTTCCGTCCCGCTTCCTTGGTGGCCTCTGCCACGAGGAGCCATTCCCAGCTCCGGTGACAGCGGCGCCAGCGACCAGGGCTATTAATAGGAATGGGACAGGGAGCGTTGAGGGGGTGAAATGGGATCCCTTGCACGGGGCACTCGGGAATCTCCGCAAAGGGAACGGATTTTGCGGCACCAAGGAGCTCACCCGGGATTTCTGCTTCCAGTTTGCAAATTCCTGATGTGATGCTCACCTGGAATTCTGCTTCCATTCTGCAAATTCCAGATCTGATGGCGCCCGTGGGTGACAGGTGACACTGATCCCTGTGACAGTGACAGGGAAACCGAGGCAGAGAAGGGGACACGATTAACCCTAGGTGAATGGGGAGCAGGAAAATACAATTCATGCTCTGCCCGACATCTATCCTTCATGGATGTGTATATCCTTGGGAACAGACCTCAAATTCTTGGGAATTCAATCCCGCTTCATCCCAACAAACAATCTTTCCCAAGGCTGTGATTACTCTGGGAGGATCCGTGCCGACAAGAGCCGAGCAGCAGCATAATCCGCATCCATCAGCGCTGCCTCCGCGCTCTCCTCCTCCGTATCCCTTATTTTAAGGCCCGTGCGTTGCAGCACCCGCTGATTCGAGAAGGCAGAAACTGGAAAAACGGGCAGGAAAAACGGAGCCTGGCAGCAAGGTGAGGACGAGGCACCGCGGCTGCGATTGCAGCAACATCCCCTCTTGCTGCATTGCGCTGGCCTGGCTCTTCCCAGCCCATCCCGGCGATCCCCAGGAGCAAATCCCGGGATCAGGGCAGCCTTTGTGTGAAAATAGGAGCCGAAATTGGCTCCGGGACAGGCGCAGACAGCCCGACCTCGGCGCTGCCGCAACTTGCAAGCGGCTCCGTAGCCCTGAGTTCAGCTTCTCCCTGCAGGCATCGGATGGAAGAACACGCAGCCGGAGCCAGGAAAAGCATCCCAAGCAAACAAATCCGAGCGGGAACGCTCTGCCGAGGGCCACCCAGCCCTCAAACTAACACCCAAGGCAGAGATGCTGCCCTGGGGGCTGTGCACATTCCTTGGCTGAGTTTTAAGGAGAATGTGTTGCTTCCTCTGAACCCATCTGCTCTCCTTCTCCATGGGGAGCAGCCAGCCCCGGAGCAGCAGCCGCGCCGGTTGGACACACGCAGTATTTCAGCAGCAATAAATCTCCCCCAAGCAGCGTTTGCTGCCTCCCACCTGTTGGCAGGAATTGCAACCAGATGACAAAATTCTTCTGCACATTTATGTTTTTTTCCAGCGCTTCAGAACAAGACGAGGTTTCCGTAAAAACCTATTCCCAAAGGAGGGAGGTAGCTGCTATCCCAGCACATCTCACCCCAGAATGTCACCTTCCCTGGAGGCTTCTAATCCCCAGGTAGCAGCATTTGATAAATTTCCTGAGTTTCCTTAAAACCCCCCAAAATTTGTTGTTGTTGCTGTTGTCACCAGGTCCCTCCCCTGCAGAAGACCCAGGAGGACTCAAGTAGGATCTGCAGATTCTTGCAGGCTGCAACAGGGAGTGAAAATACCCGTTATGAGAAGGGCAACAGAGCCAGGTGGGGACCAACGTGGTTTATTACACATAAACACCCAGAGGGGGTTCGTTAACAACTCAGTTCATTCACAAGAACAGAAACCATCGGGGACAGTGAAGTGAAACCCACAGCAAGGCCAGACAGCAGGGAATCCAGTCACCGGTCCCTCCGGATGGGACATGTGCCAGGCCGGCATTCCCATGGGACCACATTGCTCCCATCCCGCTTGGGCACACGGGGAAACACACGGGCAGCAAATCCATGTCAACCGGATAGAGGAAGGGAGAGGGAAGGAAGAGAATGAGACCATGAGGCTAAAAACTCCAAGGGGCAGATCCTTCCACCAGGAGGTGGAATGGGAGCATCACTTGGGAATGTTTTCCCCATCCCCGTGTCTTCGGATGAGCCCCTTGGAAGCAGGAGGACCCCAAGCAGAGGGTTCAGGTTTTTATATTTACACCCAGAGGCTCCTCTGACACAAGGTGAGACCAAATCTGGGTGCTCCAGCTCCCCGCGGGGATTCCCTGCCATTCCCGGGCATCCCGGTGACCGTGGACATCCCACATCCCACCCCACCGGCTCAGCGCAGCGTCACCCGCTGACATCCCTGCCATTCCCAACCCTGCTCCATCGGGATTTCCTAAGGGCTCTTCCTACGTCATCTCCCGGTGAGCCCATCCGCGAGCCGAGCTCGGCAGGACTTCCAAGACGGGATCTTCAGGAAACACCTTGGAAATGTTTACCAGGCCTTTTTCCCAGCCGGATCTGCCAAAAAGGGCTCAGAAACAGCTTGAATCCCAATATCTGGAGTTTGCATTAACAAGAAAAGACCTTTTTATGGAAGTGGATATTAATAGATGTGTCACTAACACTCATTTCTTACAAGGCTTTGGATCTTAGACCGTCCTCTGACATATTTGTCACCCAAATGTGACAAATATATCTGTCATAGCACAATTCAAGGGAAAGTGCAATTTGCTTTTCATTGCTAGGGCAAGGTTTAGTGCAACAAAAAACTTCTCCAGAACCACAGAAAATACCATTAACTTGCTTAGATATTTGCCCAAAATGCCACAACTTAAGCTCTAGCCTTGCTCTGAGAGAAAAAAATGAGCTATTTTAGCTGAAATCTCCCTGCAAATCTGAGCGGGAGACTGAGACATACCCAAGAAAACGGAGCCCATGCAGTTTGCATTTGGCAAAGCTGGAAACAACAGAAAATAACATCCAAAAATACCGGGTATCCATCATGCCTCTCACTTTTACTACTTAGAAGAACACAAGAAATAATTCAAGAAAAAAAAATATATATCTATCTCCTGAGAGCGTCCTTCGGGACAAGGCTTTGTGCAAGAACAGAGTAACTCTCATGGGGATTTCGGAGTTGATTCCTCCTGTTTTTAAACCAGGAATTTGGTTCTTTCTCACAGTGTCGCCAGAGGTGTCTGTTTGCAGAAACACCCGCGGTTTTAAGAAGCCGAGGAGAAAAAGATTATCAACTCCCATGGGCTCGGCTTAGAGAAAAATTCCTTTGCAGGGAATCTGAGCCTGGGGAGGGTTAATTAGATTTATCCAGTGGGCTTCAAATGCTGCTCCTAATATATTAGGGCCGGGTTTTAGTTTAATTCAAATCCTACGCATGGTTTGGAGGGCCCTGGAAGGCACATACAAGGGCTGGGCTTGGGATTCCTTGCCGAGATATCCAAGTGCTCCCTCTTGTAACTGTCAAACTCAGCTTTAAAACCCAGGCCAACCATAAATTGGCCCAAAGCAGTAAGCAGGCTTAAAAAAAAAAAAAAAA
>VWPW01014783.1:0-14585 GCA_013389825.1 Crypturellus undulatus
AGGCATTCTATGATTCTATGATTTTAGGAAGGTGAAGATGACTTTAGAGTTGACAAAAATCTAGCACATCCTTACATCTCATTTTCCTTTGCATTCTCCTCTTAATCTCAAAACAGCTTCCTGCAGAACTCTACAGTAAGAGTTTTGGTATTCAAAAATAGCAAGATTGTGGCCATACGAACATAACCAGCTACTGTCAACACCAGGAGCACTTCAGTGTGTTGTCACAAGGGAGTGACACACAAAGTGACAAGGCCATGGAAAGCATGGGGGTTACATTAAGTATTTATTACTCCTTCACTGAAATGCTCCTGCATATTATTTTGAAAGGATTGATGTGACAGGAGGAATACAAGATATTCAGTTCATCAACATATTGGCTGATATTTATGTTCTGAAAAATAGTTTGTTTTTTTTTTTTTGTGGCGGGGGGAAGGAGGGGAGGGATAGGTCTAAATAAAACTAGATCCTCTGATGAGTACATCTAAGCCTACGCTACATTCAAGGCCAGCTCTATTCTAATGATCTGCACAAAAAGTTTCCTCCTGCTACTCTGATTTTTCCCCACTTTCTCTTTTTAATAGACAGAATGTCATCTCGAGTCACTGTCTGAACATTTTGTACTTATTAATATTTTAAAACCTTTAACCAGAAAAAGATCAATTGACTGCACTTGACAGCTCCTGGTCCACTCAATTTTTTTCTGCCAGGCACTCAGTGCTCCCAATTTTCTTGAAGGGTCACAGACATAAATAAATAAATAAATAAATGAATAAAAACATATACACTATGCACAAATCTCGTTTGCACCTTCTCTTCTCAAACAACAGGAAGTGGCTTTTGTGCAAATCAAGTTGATATCTTGCAGCCAGTTGGACTGGACAGGCCTACAGCAGCTCACACATGTTTCCCCAGAAGTTGCAAGCGTTGCACAATTGCCCTCTGTTTCTGCCACTAATAGACTCGCAGGACTTGACCTTCAGAGCCGAGCTCTCCCTGCGCTCAAGCTGTCACAGACCCATCCTGAAATTAGTCACTGCCAAAGTGTCACCATCTACTCAAGCCCTACTCAAATTACATTAACTTTGGCCTTAGGGTCATAATATGATGTAATGAACATACAGAGCAAACTATTTTTCTGCTTCTGAGTAACAGCTACCAAAAGCTGTCAACTCTGCTGGGGTAAGACATCCTTTAAAAATCCAGATTTGTAAAGAGATACATTTTGTTGGGCTTTGGGGTTTTTTTGCTTGAGAGATTAAGTTATATCAAGTTCAGTAAATCTGTAGAGAAACTTTATGCTTACTAACTCACATTTCTTTTCTCCTTGAGTTAAAGGGTAGCAAAACAAATCAATTCAGTGTACGTGTCTGTATTACAGGCTGTTGCAGGAAGAAAACAATAAAGCAATCCGCTTCCAGAATCCACTTCCAGGACTCTCTCAGTCAACGCAAATTGGAAACAAAAAGAAAGTTGTGCTGAAAAGCACTGTAAGTCTCATCAGTGGCGGCTCGCAATCAAGAATTGAATCCAAAACAATCTGCATCAGAGAAAGGTGAAAACTCGCTTAAAGGGGGAAAAATGTGGAAAGATGCATAATATCCACTGTGGCCGCAGAATTTCCAAGTTCTAGTGATCTTAATCTTGACTGCCAGAAATAAGGTTGCCACAGCAACCATAACACATCTCCATGAATATGCATTACACTAAGATCTATTTTCTTCCCCCAAAGACTGACGTGTCATTCAGCCTGCAAGAGGAAGCCGCATGGGGGTGAAGTGGGGTTGCACAACCGAAGTGCATCATCACACTCCTCACCTTTGCTGCTGCAGGTTAAGGTGGAGGCAAGGTGGCTCTCGATGAACACGACCACACTTTAACGTGGCTCAATGCTGCCTTAGGACTCATTCTGTCCCCCTTCAGAGATATTGGGCAGATATTTTACAGCGGAGGTTCTCCAAATGCACCATCATTGCACAGCCTGAAATTGTGATGAGCAATGGCAGTCCTGGGGAGAGGACGCACACAGAAAAGCACCCCGAAGTACACACAGACCCACACAGGCCACACAGCAGGGGCTCAGTGGAGAAGACGAGAGCGCCGGCAGTTTCAGGTGAACAGCCGCAGGAGCTGCACTTTGCACGTAATCCCTCCCTTGCTATCGCACCTGGAAAAACACACCTCCAAAACACACCCTTTCCACAAGCACATTCCCACACCGCCCTTCCCTTCCTCCTCAGGAAGCCTGAAATTAGCAAGCTTGGCCAGATTAATCCTTCTGGCAAGCAATTAAATGGGAATTTTAGCTTTCCAAAAAGCAAGGTTCCAACTTTCAATTTTCAAAACACTGGTATGAAGAAAATAAAGAGGGGGAAATATTTACAGTGTTATTGGAAGAGCATCATAGAAAGAAAGAAAGAAAACCCAGAGCGACTTCCCCGCAGAGGAAGGCTCAACAGTATGTGCACACCGGAGAACCGCACATCCCACCCACAGGAGAGCAGCCGGGCGGGACCCAGTCGCTGCTTAGCCACTGCTTCCCGTGACGGAGAGCATCGGCCACTGAAGGAATTCGGGGTGTCACAACACGCTCACCTCAGAGCGAGTTAAAACTGCACGGGCAGCTGCTGCTTCCGAGCTCACTGTGGCAGCCTCCGCATGGCTTATGCCACGGTTTAGATCGTCAAAAACGGGAAATCACAGCAGCTTCGAGCGTGCCTGGCGTCCTGCCGCACCTCACGGCACTGCCTGTCCTCAGCGCCGCGCTCCCCCCGGAGCCGCGGGAAAGCGAGCGACGTCCAGCCCCATCCGAGGCGGACACCAAGGGGAGCAGCCCTGCTCCCTCCCGCCGTCGCCTTCACCACCCGGGCAGCCATGCAGGCTAATCGCTCACTGCTGATGTAGCCTGTTTTCTCTCTCTTTTTGGGGGTGGCGAGGTCAGTTTAATCCGAGCAGACAGCCAGTCAGCTCACTGGTGTGGAGTTATTAGCGCCGCTCTGGCAGAAAGGGTGTTTCTGGGCAAAAGCAGAGGGAGAAAACAGCATTTACAGTGGCTGCCCATGGTGAAAGTGAGTTAAACAGCTTCAAAGCCTCCCTCTAAACTTGGTGTGTGTGAAGCTGCCAAGCGCGCCAAGGCCAGGCCCGGGCCCGAGCTCCAGCGCCACCTCGGTAGGACAGGGACAGGCACATCACGGCCTACACGTGGGCAAAGCCTTTTCTGCTGCTTCCCCTTTGCAGGTGGTTTTGTCAGCTAATCGACGAGGAGAGAGAGAGAAAAAAAAAAAAAAACACAGAAAAAGATGAGGCTATCACTGCATGCACGTCCTTTTCTGCTGTGGAAATGGCAGCAGGAGGAGCCCGCATAGGCACAAGGCTCAGAGTGAAGTCAAACACTTGCAATTAGCTTTAAATAAGCTCTTAAGATCAGTCACAGACCTCCACAGACACATCCACAGACACCTGAGAGAAATAAGTTTTAATGAAAGGTGATCATTAATCTTTTTAAAAAACAAACAACAAGAAAAACATAAGTCTTGTTAGCTCTGAAAATAAATAATAATTCCATCCCTCCAAGGTGAGAAAAGGGCAAATTACTGAGGCCCAGCACGGTTCTATCTGCTGAGTCTCAACTGTATGTTTTGCAATTTGAACCGTCTTAATCATCTTCGAATGAATAATACAGCTAAATTGGGAGGCAGGCCCTGTGGAAGGGATCCATCTCAGCGAGGGAGGGATGTGGGGAAGGAGCAGGCAGAAGGGCTCCTGGGGAAGCAGCAGGTACCTGCTAGCATCCGCCTAGCAGGTACCCAAAATGCTGATTCCTGCAAGCGAAAAACGAGCTGCCCCTTCCTCCTTGCTCACCAAGCAGCCACAGGCCCCGTTTGTATTCCCCCAGGATTCATGAATTAGGGGCTTTCCTCAATTTTTGAAGACAGTGGAAACAACAGCCTGACATATGAGTAACAAAAATCACCACAAAACCATCTAAATGTCAGTTTCCACAGGAAAATGTGAGGGTTGTGGTGGTTTGACATACAACATTAGCATGTTTTTGCAAACTTTTGCCATTCCATTACTGTTTTGAGCATCTGTTAAGCATCTGAAGTTAGAAGTGTTGCAAAAATAAAAGCAATCCATACAAAAGACTAACATGTGGTGCCTACAGAAGTCAGTTATGGACAGAGCTGAGGCAAGGAACTCAGTTTAGTAACAAAAACCTGTAGTTTTGCCATAGCGGGCACAGATTGATAGAAATATTTGCAACAAAATAGAAAATTTATTTTTCTTATCATTAGTTTAAAATAAAATTAAAAGGAAAAAGCATTTCTGGTATACAAAATTTGCTTAGCCCATGCAAAATACAGCTACCACTATAACAAAGAAAATTCCCCCTATCCCCAGGCCTTGAGCTCATATGAAGAACGAGCACCATCCAAATCCTACACATTCCTGCAAGAACTAGGGCTGCTCCTCATCTGCTTCCTCCTCCCCCCTTCCTATTTCCTAGTTTATCCAGGTATCTTAGAATGAAGGGATATCAGAGAAACACTACGTTGCATACAGTGAGTTTGGCTTCAGGCATCAGTTTAATCTCTGGCATAGTCTTTACTACATAGCAGCTCTTAAGAGCATCATGTAAGCTCTCTCTTGAAATCTTGTCACAGAGTAGAGAATTCAAGGTCGCATTCACCAAAAATAGATGGAAATCTGAGGAGCAGTTCTTTCGGACAGAATTTAAACTTTTGGGAAAAAGAACCTCCTCCTCACTCGTACAGCTTATTTGAATATTAGAGGACTATTTACTCCATGTAATAGAGTTTGGAAATAAGAGAGGAAATTGTATTACACAGAGAATCCTCCCACTTGTCCTCTAGGTATCACGGGTTCCTTCTCCATTTCTCCAGAGTACAATTTTTTCTTACATAAGTCCGTTTGTGCTGCTGGCACATTTGCTATTAACAGAACTGAATCACAGTACCCAAAAGACAGTTTTTTATTTCTGGACTGCAGTTAGTTGTTTAAATAATTTGGCTATTTAACTGACTACTCTTAAAATAGCTAAGCAGAAGATTCAGGTTAAAGAGACCCTGCTCTTCAAGCTAATGCTCTGCTACATGAGAGGATCCCCTGGTTCCCCCAAATTTCAAATAGACCTTGAATCACTTGCTCAGTATGCAAAATACTTGTTATTTGTACCCACACTTAAATAGTTATCCTACTTTTTTTTAAAAAAAAAAAAGATGTTTTAAGTTTAGGATGTTACAAGCTGTTGGCCACAACAGGTCGTAGAGATTCCAGCCCAATGGGAAGCCAGACAGGCGTGAAGAACATAACCCCCTAGCCTTGCAAGTTAACTCTTTAATTTAGGGAACTGATTGGATCTTCTGTCATAACTATAGACCTTTCATAACATATGCTTATTTTCATATACTCTGCACAGCAAAAATAAGTGGAAATGTTTGCTATTAAGCCAAGTTGTTACAAGAGTTGCATGCAGTTTGTGCTTTGGCAGCATCTCTCAACACCCTCTCCTAATAGCTGTTGGGCACAGTACCAGCTGCTATTAAAAAGAGACAATTTTCAGGATACCTCTAGTGCTCCGAGGGGAGGACAGCAGACAGACACCCATCCAACTTGGGAAAAGGCTGCTGCACATCCACACTGTGCCGGCACGGGTCACCCTCCCACTTACAGGGGACACGCAGGTCCAAATTATTAACAATAATTCTACAATCAGACTTGAGGCAGTACTAGAATCCTGACTCAAACTCAAACCAGGATTCATGCAACTCCCAATTATTTAACACACTTTTGCGACTCAGTCAGACCTGCGTTGGTTTCCACTAACTCTAGGAAATAACATACCTAAAATCTCACCCAAATCACACTCTTAACCATCAACATACCTAAAATCTCACCCAAATCACACTCTTAACCATCAGGTTCTTACTACAAGCAACTGCATATACAACTTCTACACCAAAACAACTAAAAATGTATTAGATTCCACTGCCACCACCATGGCAGCCTTCAGCCTTTTTTCCCCAGGATTTCACAGTACTCATGTCCAACCCATTTTATGTGACCATATAAGAAACAAGCATGAATGGATGCCTTTATTTTGAGGTTTCCTTTAAACATTCACATAGTTGAGAAACACTGAACAAAAACCTACAGAATTTGAAAAAAAAAGAACCACAGCAAGAATGTGTTATGTAAGTCTCCAAGAGAGCTTCCAACCCTCCTTCTAACAAGTAAATTAGCCAGCTGAAACTATTACTGTAAAATACTCCAGTTCTTACTAATTTGGCTGGATTTGTATAAAATGAGGATTTTAATTGAGCTTGATATATTCTAATGGCTGATAACTGCAAATGTTTCTAATGGTAGAATGTAAAAAAAAAAAAAAAAAAAATTAACGCTTCTGAATGACTGAAACAGCCAGAGTAAGATACATAGAATAATTCTTTAAGTAAACCAGGCCACAGCAGCATATTCAGCTCCACTCCAGCTCGAAGAGGGAAACATCTTCTTGGAAGCACCACAAGCTGCAGCACTCCAGGGACTTTGCTTTGCCAGGATATTTTTTTGATCCCAAACATGAAGTTACCTACGAATATAATGGTGTTTGCATTTGACAGGGCAGCAGTTCAGTGTATTGAGCAAGTCTGTACGTATACTCTGATCTCTCCAGCTTGTCTCAAGGTCTGCTTTTTTTCTATTAAAAAAAAAAAATTTTAGTCTGAAAAGATCACAAATACACTGTGAAAACTGGGAAGTTGCTAAAATTATACAAACCGAATGAAATTAAATAGTAACCTGGCACATCACTGAGATCACTTCAGAGCAGAAGATGATCAAATTAACGTAAAGAAAGCAGTACTGATAGTTTTCTAATGAAGTCAAGAAACCAAAGTGGAAGGAATTAGATTAATTCAGTTATAATTTCTATCAAACTAAATGACTTAAAAGCCAGCCAAAGGATGGCTTTTATATGTCTGCCTCTAAGACTGGGACGTGGGCCAAAATTACACTACTTGAGCGGAGGGTGTATTTATGTTATGCTGACACTTCGGCTGGTAATGACAAGGGTCCAAAGGGCAAACCAGCTTAGGAAGACAAGCCACATAGGCACCATTTATTTTTCTGACTAGCCAAGGCTGGCAGGGGAGGGTGGGCTGGCAAAGAGAAGAGGCTGGAAGTTGTATTCCTTGAAAACACACAGACTCCAGGAGCCACAGTAAAATCATTTGTGTCCATCAAATGTGCCCATTTCAAAGGTCATAGACTCGCAAGGAAAATTTCTGTAGACATGCCACTTCTTCATTAGATCACACTATCAACCTTTAAGAATTAAAAAAAAAAAAAAAGTGTTCTTGCAAACACTGCTTCAGGAGTTGGTGTGTGGCATTTCCTCCATCATTCGAAACCGCCAGCAATGTGTTTGCTTCCTAAACGTGGTTTCTGCTTCAAGATAAGAAGCAGGATGTGGTCAGGCAGCCAGCATAAGGGTCCAGTCCCTCCCTAGTGTTTTCAGTACATCAGTTTTTACCTGTTTTTTTAATGACATTTCCAAGAATTCAGTATTAGCTTCCTACTGACTCTGACGTTGATATATATCAATAAATCACTGAATAAAAAAAGAGCTAAGAAACACCTGCCCACATAATTAGCAACACTTTGTTCAGTAGAAACTTTTGAAAAGGGAGAAGGGAAAAAGCAAACTGCTGCCTTCGAAGTAAACAGGCATTAAACAGTCCATGATGGGCTTCCAAATTACACCCAATGCCACTGTCCAACACCTAAGCACACACAGGAAATTTTTGTGCAAAAAGTGTAGTCTGCTCTTTCAGGGGCCTTCTCAGGCATTCACTCCTTCTCAGGCATTATGGCCATTTGGGATAAAAGTCGCCCTGAGGGTAAGCCCAACTGGCATAATTTGTTTCAGATATAAACTGTGTGAAAAGCTTTTCTCTGATTTAACAAAGAAAATAAATTTAACACTACACACTTTCTATGGCAATGAGTAACATACAATAGTTTAATACTTAAGGCTTATCTATCCCGAAAAAAAAAATATTTATGCAATTACAATGTATGAACAGCAGAACAGAAAATGGTTTATGAATATACTCCATCTACTCTACCCTGGATAGCTGGATTCAGCTAAGTGAAATCCAGAGCATACATTTGCATACATTTGGGCTTGCACTTCACCAAGAAAACTGAACTAAAAACACAGGTCACTGTTTCTCATTCAGAAAATACCCGCTGCCTCAGCACCACTTTACGAGAGGGCTGCCAAGTGCCAGACAGCTTCACCACTCGACTTCGAACCACTAAGCAATGCAAATTCCTTATTATCCAGTAAAATATTCCAGGAAATGGCACTGGTACCTCACTGCATGTAGAAGAATAAGTGAACCAATTTTAAATGAAGCCACCGCTAGAAAATACAGTTTTCTGGGGAAAAATGTAACAATCTTCCTTAGACTATTTCCTGTAACTGGAGGAAAATACGAGCTGTTGAAATGCATTAATTTATTGGCGCCGTAAGCGACATCTCTGAGGTGGAAGGAACACCAAAAAAAAAAAAAAAATACAAAACAGGCACAGATCCTTGTATAAGTATCAACAGGCTTACATTCAGCACATTTAGCTATTTCTAACTAGGAAGTATTCCTAGTTTAATCAGTGCACGTTCCTAGGAAGTTATTACAGTGCAAGCCACGCTTTTAAGAACAGCTTTGCGGAGCAGCCGGCAGTTCCTTTGGCTACCCGACTTACTCTGCTCGGCAGGTCACTCTGTTCCTCGTTGGAAAAGAGACTCCTCATTGCACGATCCCGGCCACTGCTGAGACCGTGTCACGTTTTGCACCTGTGCAAAAGGCCCAGACATCCTGCAACAGCTTCTGGGCTGCTTTGTAGAGTCGCTTCTAAGAGTGGTTTGAAGATGCTGGATAAAAGACGCTACAGAGGGCTAAGAATTATAAGGGTACAGTTAACCAAACAGCAGTAAAGCCCAGGAGCAGTTTAATGCTGTGAAAAGTCAGTTGCACAGACTCCACTTATTTTTACCCCTTCCTTGCATTATCTTTGCAAGCTAAAGCAAGACTCGGCCCACCACGGAGCTATTTTAGACATTATCTGACAACACAGCCCAAAGTCACCTTCACGTTTGCCACACTAGGCTGTTTTGGATGCACTGCCACTCTCAGGTCCTGCAGTTCACCTTCATCCTGAAGGAACGGCATGTTTTGGCGTCCTTCTCCTACAGGAACGGCTGGGGAAACAGTCCATATCCAAAGCACAAGCTCTGGAAGTGCCTATAAATTGCAGGGCTCAGACACCCACATCAGTCCTAGTGTAACTAGGAGGTCCCTGGAGCTGCAGACATCAGCTGGATCTACCAAGGCAAATGCAAGAAAAGACACATGGAGCTGCCCACAGAGAAGGATCACAGACTGTGCATGGCCTTCAGACTGCATTTCAAGGGCTCCTTCTCTACAGGCTCCCCGTTTCCTCATCCCTATGGCTGTGATACTGCCCAAATACTGCTGACGGATATAAACCCACATGCCTTTGTGCAGCACAGTTCCATTTGTCCAGGAATTACAAACTGCTCTTAACCTTGAGGAGTGCAGCAAGTTATTTTAAAACGCAGTCACCACATGCCCACCCAGGAACAGGGTTCAGACCTGGAGAACATGAAAGAACACCACAAAAAACACATCTTGAATGTACAAGAGATATGGAACTTCAGGCCATAAGAATCCTTGGTACAAGGCAGCAGGACTTTTTTTTTTCCTGGAGACAGTTCTAGAGCTAGAATTCTTGTTCATGCTGTCTTTTAAGCTCTTTTACAGCTGTCTTTATGACTTAGATTTTGAAAAGTTTCTTTTTCCAAGCTAATGAGGAGCTTTAAGTTGTAAAATAAGCTGCTTTGAGCATATAAAGACACTTGTGTCCCCTCTACTGAGAATTCAAGTGCTCATTTTCAGCCTCCCAGAATCAGTTCCTTTCCAATCACTGAATTTAAAGTGCTCTCTCTAAGTAACTTTACATCTGAAACGAGTAGTGAAGGAACAACTGACTTGTGCAACATGTTAAAAATGCCAAGCTTTAGCAATGCAGGATTCTAATACAAGCCATCGCCAGCCCTGTCGAGAGCTGCGATAAGACAGTTTTAGTGGTTGGAAACTAATTGCACTCAGTCACTAATTGCACACGTCAGGCCGCCATGCAGCACGGGGCTTTGTTCTCTTTAATTAAGGTAAGTATAGGCCTCTCATATTATGCAGTAATTTTCAGGGAGTATTGGGGAATTTTACAATGCATCTATAACTACTTGGATATGCAGAGTGCAAGCAAATGATAACTGTTTTTGCAAAGTAATTTTGTCATTTTCTTTATAGCCCCTAAAAAAGCCATCTTAACCAACTACCTACACCTAGAAATACAGGGCAGGATAATCCATGGTTGATGAAGTCAGATGAGAATGTCCACAGAAGTCAGATGAGAATCCCAAGGATAAGGTGATATCCCTTCAGCCCTTCTCCTTGTTTTCCCCCTCTCCCTCCTGCTACAGAAATGCCAATGGAGATTTAACACTGTTTAGGGAGGTCTATTTTGCACTTGAAATGCTCACTTAGGAACATAATCCCCATTTACAAGTTTGATATTCAACACTGGCTTTGAATTATCCACGTAAACATACAAAAGTGGTAGAATAAGGAAACATGGGAACTTCACTTGTGCTTTGCCTCCAGGAGACACATGTTCACCTTCAGGTGCAGCACAAGAGAAACTCAGTAGCCTCCTAAGTAGCCACTGACCAGACAGGTCGGTCCTGACAGAGCAGAGTGGGATGGTCACCAGCACAGTGCTTATAAATATATATAATATACATACATACACACATACTAGGAAATCCATGTTTCCCAACATTGAATGATTGCACTTATTAGGCACGTGCATCCAGCAAAGGTAGTCATAGATTCCTTAGTCACAGGCCAAAACATTTACAAAATCCTCACTGACAAGAGGGCTGAGGTGCTTGGGGTATCTTCAACTAGAAATATTAGGTCCTGTGGAAGAGCAGGAGTGCTCAATAATGCTTCAAAAGTTGGGGGGGGGAGTTTGACATAAAAAGGACTATTTTGCATCAGTTGCTTATTAGATAACTAGAACAAGTTCTACACTAAACTTCATATATTCTTGTTGATAAATATATCTAAAGTAGGATCTGTGTTCTTAAACAATATCAAACAAAAAATCTGCCTGTTTTAACACAGGATTTGTGAGAGGCCGCATCTAAATTAATTTTCAGTTTCCATTAAGATGCAGAGACAGCATTTAAACTAAAAGCAAGAAAGAATTTCAAGTATTGTGCAAGCATGCTTAGGAAACACCATATTCAACACACTCAGCTGTTTTTTTCCACAATAAAATAGGCGAGTCTGAAAGGCTATATTGTAACCAAAGACGCAAATACAAAGGATTTTTCAAATCCAAGTGAGGCACATTTTTACCCACCCTATTTTTATCCCTGTTATTCTAAGCAGTAAATCATTTAAGGACCTCTGAAGAGCTGGTCTCAGTAGCAGAGAACAAGATCTACTACGGCCAAGATGTGCAGTGCTAGAAAGGATGGATGCTAAGGAGCACAGCAGAACTGAAACAAGACAGCTACTAACCTCAAGGATGATATTTTCAGCTTGCATCTGATAATTAGTCTATCAGTTTAATCAAAGCAGGAAGGTTTCCTGTAGAAAAGAAACTGCAGCATTAATGTGAATAAAAAAAAAAAAAAAAACCTCTCTACCTTCTGTGAAGACAAAGAGATTGTCAATATTTATGAAGTGGCTTCAAACAATTCTTGCCATGCTGTAATACAAAGCAGCAATAACTCATTACATTTTGAGGTGGACTCACTATGCTGGAGTACAACTGTTTTAATAAATTTGACCACCTCGGTTACACCCTAACTTTCTTTTTGTCTTCTCAAATCAACGACAATGTCAGATTAAAAGAGAAAATTTGCATTTGTTCAGAGAAATATCCAAACTCATAATTCCTGGCAGCAGGAATGCAATGTAATGATCCAAAAGCTACTTCTAAGAGCCATGTTTTTGTGCACAGTTTATTTTACAGACTAACTTGTCATCCTGCAACGCCAGGGTGGGGGGTAGGCAGCAAATTTCTTTTGAAAGACCCCAATTAAGTGATGCTGTCAAAAGCTTTTCCTCCAACCAAATTCTAGACTTAGCTCCGGCTGTGTAATGAGTAACACATCAGAGAAAATCATCATCACTTCTGCAGCACATACCCTGTCACGTATACATTATTTAACTGAGAAAAGCCTATGCGGGAAAGAAAATGAAACAGTGTCACAGAGTAAGGCCAGAAAATTGTGTGCTTCTGTTTGGGCCTCGCATAGTCAGGTTTGGACAACAGAGCCTAAAATTTAGGCTGGCAGATTTTTTGCCTGCAGTACTGGAGTCTTCAGGTTACAAGGAGAGCTTTGGGAAGTGTCACTGCCAGGAAGGCTACTGACCTTAATAAATAATGGAGCAAAGAGAGGAAAAGACCTGGATGAGCCACTGAATAGTGGCAGAGCTTTAACAGAAACAGCTCAGCGAGGTCCACGGTGACGAGAATCTCGGAACAGTTGAGCTTGGCTAGGACCTTTGGAGATCATCTGCTCAGGACGGGCTGGCTAGAGCTGTTCATGGCTGTGCCCAGTCGAATTTTGACCATCTCCAAAGATGGAGACCCCACAGCCTCTCTGGGCAGCCTGTTTCTCAACCACCTCACATTGAAGAAAAAATTCTGATGCTCAGGTAGAATTTCCTGCACTCCAGTTTGTGCCCGTTGCCCCTGACCTGTCCCTGAGCACTGCTGGATCCACCTTCTTTAGACTCTCCCATCAGATATTTCCACACCCCAGTGTGATCCCCGCCAGCTGCGCAGTGCCAGCTCCCTCAGACTCTCCTCACACGGGAGAGGCTCCAGTCCCTCCGCCATCTCTGTGGCCCTTTGCTGATTCACCGCAGACATCCACATCCCTTCAGTAACAGGAAGCCCAGGACTGGGCACAGCGCTTGACTCGAGCGTACCTACGTAGCACCTATATCCTGAACCTGTACGAAACACAGACACAAAAAATGTGGTCTGTGACTTTGTGGAATAAAAATATATATTATATACATACAGAGACATAAAACTGTTTTTGGAACCGTATGTTACCTTAACAATTCACCTTAAACGATGGAGAGGATGTTGACAATGTCAAACCCAAATGATGACTTTTCAGCAAAGCGATGAGAAAGGGAATTTGTTTTCCAACACATTGTAATCACTTTAGAAGTTAAACAGTTAACATTTATCCTTAGCCTTGAAGCCATTAAAGAGTGAATAACTGTCAGAATGATACAGAGGATGCAACATATGTCTTGTCCCCAGACAATGTTTCCCGCTCCAGAGCTATACCTGCACCTGAGCAGCACCACTGATCACTCTTCGAGCACCGCACAACCTCCCTTATCAAAACAAAATTCTGCAGCTCTTCTCGCTCCACCAGCTCTGCTGTTCACAAATAGCACTGAGCCTCTTGGACACCCGATACAGCCGCGGCCGCTCATTCTCATCTGAACTCGATGCTGCTGGGAGCTCTGATCGTCTCATGCTGGGAGGCAGCAACAGGGGTCGGACCAGAGACACGAGGCCTCGACTTAGCCGCCTCAAGCCACGGGGAGCCGGGCCGAGCCGCCGGGCCGAGCGCCAGCCCCTGCTTTCTCCTCCACAAGGTGAAGGGGGGTTTCCCGGTGCTCTCTCCTAAACCACGGAAGAGCCAGGAGCGGCTTTTCCCAGCTGCTGCCCTTAATTCCTCCCTCCCCCACAGGCCCTTACGTCAGCAGAGCACAGCGATGCTTTCCACCCAGGCCAGCTGACGTGGGCAAGGATATAGGTTAAAACCACACTCTGTCCTCACCCAGGGCCAAATCTGTATCGCACGGAGCGCTGCAAACGCCAGCGCCTCTCCCGAGCCTTTCACACGCACTCCCTGCTATGGTATGCGCAGCCGGCACGAGTTCCCAGCACTTGTGCACTTTAACACACACAAAAAACAAAAGGTACAAAAACCAACGCTGCCGAGCGCAGCTCTCTGTGCATGGTTTCTCCTGGGGCTGCAAAGAGGCAATGTCTGCTCTTCGGCACAGTCGGCAGCTCCGCCTAAAGCCACTTTTACTAGCACAGAGTGACCTGCTGACACCTATGAAGCCGCTATATGAAAGATGGGGAAGATGCAACTCAGGCTGTCGGAGATTCCTGCACAACTTGATACCACAACTGCATCACCAAATAAATTCAAACTACTAACTGTGAAGCCAGTGAAATGTGAGGTGGCAACGACAGCATTGCAGGAACGCAGAGCAGGGTTTTAGAAAGCTCTCCCGCCGCGAATGCCTTGGCCAGCTGCAGACAGGGCGCACGGCGGGTTTAGGATCAGACACCCCTCTAATTCTGGGCAACGAAGCGGCTGTGCAGCTCACGTTAAACCAGGGCAGAGCCCGCCAGGGAGC
>VWPW01014783.1:15569-55923 GCA_013389825.1 Crypturellus undulatus
GGCGGCGGCGGCGGCGCGGGCGGCCCCGCGGCTCCCCGGTGACGGGGGGCCCCGCGTTTCACCTCCCGCCGCGGCGTCTCGCTGGGCTGAGATGGAGGTTCCCCCGCGCAGAGGTGGGAGCGGGGCCGTGCGGGGCTGAGTCGCGCCGGGGAGGCGAGAGCCGAGCGAGAGCCCCCACTCGGCGCGTTCGCCAAAACGCGGCCGTTCCCCCCGCGTCCGCCCTGCGCTCCCGCGGATAGAGCTCCGCTCAGGCCGGAGCCTCCCGGGGAGCCTCGTTTAACATTCCCGGGGTCTTGCCTTAGAGCCTCCGTGTTATTTTTGTTACAGCATGTTTTTTCCTCATCATTTTTTTTTAAGCTGAGCACATGCTAGTCACGGCCAGAGCCTCCTCAAAGGAGCGCACACCCTTTGTTCCTCTGCTTGATGTGCAAAGGAGTGACGGTTTATTTATCCAGCAGCACTTTCCTCTCCCATACTGGTAAGATTTGATAATCATAAAAACAGAAGAAAACTCCTTTTCCTTAAGCATGCACCCCTGATTGCTTCCTATGTCTGTCCTCATCCCACTAGTGATGCCAAACACAATCCTGGTAATCTGGGAGCTGCAGGGAGTCTGGCTGCTGACATATTTCTGTAATAACCTCTCTCTGTGTGCAGAGAGGGCCAGAGAGCAAGGTCTGCCTTTGCTTGATGGTGTCTGGGGTTTTACTCCCCGACAGGGGGAATAGCTGTGGAGGGTGCGGTAATCAATTTAATCCAGCACTGGGAAAGAAGGAGGAGGAAGAATAATTGTATTGAAAATAATTAGTTTCTTAAAGTCTCAAATATGCAAGTGATTTCCACGAGCACCTTGGTTTTTATTTTAGACAAGAAGAGGCAACATGGAAACGTTCTGAAGCCAGACGAGTGGAATCTCTTATCTTGGCCTTATCCTTTATTCCCACCCTCAGGAATCTCCTGTTTCCCCAGCCTGGCTCTGTCCCTCACTGCGGCAGCAGCACCTTCACCTGCCACTCTCAGAGTCCCCTTCTGTGGCTTTTCTGCCAGCAGCTTTTTCATGTCTTCCCTGCTCTGCAAGCTCGGTCTTCCCGTGGCCCTCCACATCTCTCTTTTCTGTGTTTTATTTACAACTCAGCATTTCAGCCTTGTGAAACGTTATGCTCGTTTGCTTCACCTTCCCCCTTCTTGCCGCTTTCTGTCTACTCATGCCACTTCTCTCATTTGTCCCCTTCATATGTCCTCTCTTTTATTTTTTTTCATCTTTTTTTTCTTTTTTTTCACTTATGTCTTTTTCTTTTATATTCTGCCTTTCTTTCTCCTTCCTGAAATCTCGTTTTGGTCACTGTCTTACTCCACCTTCTTGTTTTTTTTTTTTTCCCCCACACTGTTCCTTTACTCTTTTGGTCTTTGTCCTGCTCCATCTGTTCCGCTTTCCTTTATGTATATATATATATATATATATATACATAATATGCATAATAATATGCATATTTTATATATATATACTCCTTTATATATACATAAAGGCCTATCTTTACATCTACCTGCCTGTGTACATACAAGTGCATATATTTTCTATTCCAGATCTTCTATTCTCTAGCTGTAACAATGAAGTGACTCATGCTGATAGTCTGATCCTATTGCATTTTTCTCAGCACCTAAAATATGCTGCTCTCTGCCCTTCCTCCGACACACATAGCTGCTAGATGGAAAATGGTCCTAAATTGAGAAGTAGACTCAAGAAAGCAGCTTGTTCAGGCTACACTGTAATATAATAACCACTCTGTACTGGTCATTATATTCCCATTGAAAATTTAATTCCTGGGAATGATTGCAAAACCCCTAAACCCATGAATTTGTGGAGATAATGGTGTTTTCTTCACATTTCTAAATTTGATTTTTGGCAATGGAATGTCTATAATTTTAGATAAGAGACACCACTTTTTTTTTTTTTTTAATTGTCCTTTGTGTCTTGGACTGATCCAAAGAAAGAGCAGAGAAAACGCTTTTTTTTTTTTCTCATGGGTCATGTTTTATATGTTTGTTAAGCCACTTCTGTGCAGCTGTTGTGAAAGAAATGCTTTTTTCCTTCCCAGACAGCCGAGCTCTGAAAAGGGTTCTGTGTGGGACAAGACTGGGATCCTGGCTAGTCAGCTGCCCCTTTTTCTGGAGACAGAGATGTGACTGTAGAATCATATGCATAGGGTGGGAGACAAAGGAATGTATTAAGGTAATAAGGTATTACTCCCAAAATGCTGTTTTAACCTTGGGGATGACAGAGTTGTTTAATAACATTTCTCCTTACTGACTGTAAAGGGTATCATTGTGGATCAAAGGTAATTGATAGATTTTGCTGTTTAAGTAAGACTTAATGTGAAAAAAAAAGTTTTAATAATTAAACCATTTTTTTTCCTTGTGAAAATCATACCACTAGCTGGCTGGAATGAAAAGAGGTCCATCTCACAGACTCCACCTCCACTTTCTTACCTGACTCATAAAGAGAGTGGGGGGTTACAGACCACCTACAGCAACTCAGCGTTTTCCTTTGTGGTGACTATCAGAGTGATTATTTATCTTTCAAACCATCCTTTAAAATCCTTGTAGAATAAGGTGGCTTTTTTTGTTGTTTTTGTTTTGTTTTTCTGGATTCAATGAAAACACACAGGTGATCCATTGCAGGAAAACCCTGCAGGAAGAAGCCCATGAAGGTAGGAATGAGAGCAAAATACAAAGATGACAACACAATAAATAGAGTCTGCAGGAGGCAGTGAAAGAAAGAGTGGGAAGATCTGAAAATGCATCTTCAGGAAATTGTTTAGAGACATGAAATGAAGGGTTCGTATTACCCTAGAAAGTGAGAGAAAGCTTGGAAAGCAGAGAGGGTGACATTTTTACAAAGGAAATTGCTGAAATGAGGCATATGGAGGGCAGAGGGGAAGAACAGCTGAGGCCACTCTGAAATTCAGTGCCTAAAGCAGGATCTTTAGAGTAGTATGAAGACAATAAATACATTTGGTAAGAGTCTTCCTGTTTCTCTATTACAAGGTTAGTCAGACTCAAGGAATGGGAAGGAAGGAGGAAAAGCAAAAGAACTAAAGTTAACAGTGTACAAATATGGATGAAGGAAGGGAAAGAAAATTGCTACAGTGTTGGCAGAGATGAAAAAAGTGACACCTTCTCTCTGACGAACTTGAAAAATGATGGAGCATCAAGACATGGAGCAGCGAACTTCATGACTTTGGGAGCACAGGAGCACCCAGTCTGGAATGAGTCAGCTGAGCACACCCAAATATTGGTTATTTCTTTATGTATATAAGCCTTAAAAGGCATGGAAGATGCAGAAAGAGATGCTGCAGTCTCCCCCTTCCTGTCACATCTCTTTCTCTCTTATGCCAGGTTTAATTCCCACAGTCGCTCTTCTCGTGCACTGTGGATCTTCAGTCCAGCTCTGATCACTTGCTGTCCCCTGTGTTTGGCTGATAACTGGGGCAGAAATCCAAAGAAGAAAGAGTTAGGAGTCACCAGTAAAGACCACCAGAAAATGGATCTCTTGAATCGGAGGCACTAACAGAGAGGAAAGAGAGAAACATGTGAGGAAGGAACAGGTCAGGAAACTGTTACAGTGGGAAAACTAAAGATTCCTCCAGCCTCAGGAGGAAAGTGAGTGTAGGAGGATGGGGTCACTGAGGGTCGAAATAACACTGTGTACCAATAATCTGGCACTCAGCCAATGTTTTAAACCTGCTGCCTCTGAAAACCCTTTCATATTTCAAAAACTGAGCCTATATTTAGTTGTCTAATTGCTACTTTCTAGCAAGGACCCGTGTCTTCAGACTATCACTTTGTCCACCAGCCCCTCTAGTTGACTGGATGCAAGCAAGTCTTCAGCAGAGAGCTCTTTGCACCCTTGCCTGATGTAAATATTGATGTATCCTTAATTACCCAGTGATTTCTCTGGAAGGGAGATTGCCTTTTTTTAGCCTGTATCAGTATAGCAACCAGCACACTAGCTGCTCTTGATAATGACGCTAACTGCTGTGCTATCACAATACAAATGATAATTAGAGCTAAATTAAAACAGTGTTCACAGTTTGTATGGCTTGGAATTTGGACATGGACTAAACTGGACTGAAACCCAGGGTTTTCTTCAGAGTTTGTGGGAACTGCAAGCTTTTCAACCCTGTGGCTGTTCAATCAGTCATTTATTCCTCTCTGCACAAGTATCACATGTTCAATGAGCTCAAGTAGTAGCAAACCTCCTGGGGCTTAGAACCTCCTGGCACTTACACTGGGCATAAGAAGGAGGAATGAACAACAGCAGCAAAAAGAATGGAGAAATGCAAAGTGTAGGCCCTCTGTGCATTTTGGCAGAGTTTCTTTGGTAGCATAGCAAAATGCAACAGAAAGGGATTGTCTGGTGCACGTAGATCAGTTACTTGCTATTGCAGGAGTCAAATGTTTTCAAAAGGTTGTCAGATGTTATCTTTACGCTATCGAAAATCTGAATTTCTTCCTGTTTCGCTTCCTGTCCTCTTCCCCCTTCCCAGCAATGAGTAAAGGACATAAGTGAGGTTCCTACTTCTCAATTCTAGCTTAAGTTTACCATTTTAAATTATTGTCAGCTCTTGTGCCAGTGTTTACTTTTGTCTTAAGCAGCTCTTGTCTCCTTAGTGTTCACCCCTGAGCTATTTGTAGGGAGCAGCTAACTCCCCTTTTATCTGTTCTATTGGCTGTGCAAGCCTTGCTTTACTGAGCGCCTTCCCTACAATATTCCCTGCCTTTCCCTACCACTATGCCTTCGAGCTGACCTCTGGCACTTGAGTGACTCTCCTGCTATGGTAATGTGATCTAGTGGTCAGCAGTCCTGGGTTGTATTCCTGATTCTGTGTTCGGATGGTGTGCATGTGTGGGAAGGGCTTCTTTATTTCCACAGAAGCTGCAATAATAGTCAGGCATCTTCATTACTTCAGGATGCCCACAGTAAAATTACTCCGAATATGCCAAATTTATTATTGATATACACGATCTAATATTTTCAGTATCCTGTAGCAATGAAATTGGACACTGCTGTTCACTTCCTTTTAGCTTGTGGCAGGGCCTGTAATACTTTTGGATATACCTGTCTGGTTTACAGAATCAACCCATGAAACCAGCATCTGTTTTTTACGTTCCCGAGCACCCATGCATCGATGAGAAAGCAGCTTTCAGGTACTCCTGACTTTTTCATTAATTGCATGTTTTCTGATGCTTTTTTTTTTTTTTTTTTTCAAAAAGAATAGTGATTTCAGAAAGGGGAGAAGACTTGGATAATGCAACTGGAAGACTCTATGCAAACTTAGAGGCTCTCGTTTAAGGAGGTTGTCAGCCGCGATGGGTTAGAAGGGCACAGGTCGCACCCTCGCTCAGCTCTTCTTCCGCAAGTCCTGTATGTAGAGAGTGACTCTGTGACACCCGCTGCTCGTCCTGCTGAGGGTGCTTGTGTTAGACCTGCAGATATATTGTGTTAGACCATGCAACAAGGCTTATTGGAAAGCCTTACTTTTCAATCCGTGCTGATACTTGTTTTGGGATGAGCCCGTTACAGCAACTCCAAAGACTCCTTGATATGATCTTCAGTCTAACTTGGCAGCATATTCTCCACTTCATGTTTTTGTATCCATTACATAATATTCCCAGTGATGTTTTGGGGTATGGTCATTGATCTAGGCCCCATTTTGCTACACAAATGACCTGCAGTGGTGTAGAAGGTCACAGAAACCCATCAGAACATGGGAATGGGGTCTTGCAGGAGCACAAGGTGCCTTGTGTCTGTGTTGGTCTCACATAAATCCTCTCACAACTCGGAAACAAATCTCATTCCTGGGGTCTGTCATCTCTCTTACACCCATGCTCCCCTTCTGACCTGCAGCTGTTGGTTTGTAGCTCTCCATATTTTTGGCCACGGCTGAAATAGCACTTTTTTATTAGATGTTCTTTTCAGCATCAATGAAAATAATCTGCAAGATTTGAGTAATTCTTCATTTCTCCTTAAAATTCATAACAATAACTGGTTTAAATGTCATAGCAGTTCTTCAAGCTTATTATTATTTCTTAATTTAGAAACCATGGCTCCACTGTAAAAAGGGGTGTTTAGATATAGCAGACTCAGTGAGTATATGTTCTGCTGTTTTCCCAGAGAAACTGAAAAGATGAGGTCAAAGATGAAGCGATTTTCATTTTTGGTAAGGCGCAGAGCATTTTTCTTTTGAATCTGCACTCTCAGTTGCATTAGGTACCATAAAATAAGTAATGCACCTTTTTAATATGTACGATGTAGTTAATATTCCAGAAACCAGTTGCCTCTGATTTTTGTTCTGGCACTCGTTTCCAGTCATCTGTACTTTCGAAAATGACAAACTGCTGCCACGTAGCCGGGCTGGTGCGATGCCACGTGGCTCTTCCTGCGAGCAGGACTGCGCTAGCTCAGTCTGAGATCACCCCCTGGAAGTGACTGGTAGGCTCTGACCTTGCTGTGTGTCTAGAGCAACTTTGCTGAATTACTGCAAGGATAGGAGCGAAAGTTACTGCTGACAGGTTGTCTGGGGCTCCAGACAGCTCCAAGTGGAATGTAAAGGGAAAGAAGCCTGTTGTTTCAGGAAAGAATTTGTGGCAGAAGCAGCAAATCCTGATAGCTGTGAAAGGCCGAAGTTTGCGTTGAAGTTTGTTGTGTTTGGGTTTGACTGGCTGGTAAAACCCCACGAAGAACCTGGTTGTATTTGCTGTTGAGGCTGAGTTACACATTTAGCCTATCTATATTCTCAGAAATTCATTTCCATTGCCTGCAATAGGACTCATTAGTACAGAGGGTTTTCAGAGTATAGTTATGATAATGTACATTTCCCTTACACCCCAGTCTGCTTTCCCACAAAGACTGCTAGAGTTTAACTTTAGCAGATGGTAGTACTAGATGTACTCCTTAAAAATTTAAAGGGTATCGATCTCTGAAGATCATAATTGTGGTTACAGACCCTGGTTAAACCCCCTCGTTGACTAATCAGAATAAGGACAGCAGCATTTAGTCTCCTGGCAATCATTCTTCTTGCAGTACCATGGCTTTCTGCTGCTTTGGCTTGGCTGTTGAATAAGATTTTATTTTCTTTAAAAATTCAGTGTATACTGCTTGCAGACAGCTACTAATCTACAGCACTGCTTCTTGCTTTGTGCATAAGCATCTCTGATTGAGAGCCCCACAGTCCTGACAAGTGTTTGCAGCTTTAGCAGAAGTAGTGCAAGGAATTGCAGCTGGGGCTGGTGTTTGACAAATGTGTTTCTAAAATCATAAATGCAAATACCCCAAAAGAAAAAGCAAAGAAGAGATCACTGTAAGTGCTGAGCTCCCAGGTCATGTGTTAATTCAAGCAGTGATACTAAGGAGCAGGCCAGGAGTTAGGACACCAGTCCATGGCAGTGCTCTGCTCTGCCTCCTCTTCTGAAATGGTAGATCAAATGCAGTGTAACATACGTGCAGCAGGGACTGAGGCTGTAGCATTTCTTTATAATTTAAAGGAGGGGAGGCACCTTCGGGTCTACCTTCTTGTGGTCCAATCCGTAGTTGTAAATATCTTCACTATAAGAATTGCATGGATGCAACCAAAGTTACAAACTAAATGACAACTTTACAAGATCAGTTGTGTAAAATACAGTGGAATACATGGGATTGTGGCTGGCAGGGTTATTATTAAAGTTTGATTACCTGGGAAGAAACCTGGAATTCTGAGATTGATCCATGTACCTCCCGTGGCTGGAAGAAAATGGACATTTCAGGTTTGTTTACCTCAGTCCAGTAGATGCTCCTTGTTATTTCAGAATAAAACAAATATTACCTCATCAGCACATGCTAGACAACAAAACCAGGAAAAACTCCTCTCAGTCCAAAATATGAGTGTCAGGTTTTTCACATGAGGAAGCATCACCAGTGTCTCACTGTGAATCATCACATTTCGGCTGTTTTACTGCGTAGGCTAAGCTTAACCATAAAAATACCTACTTGTATTCTCAGTTAGCATTATTTAATGATATGGGTTGACTGAGAGAATTCCCAGTTAATAACTTTAAGGTAGATTGCCACACATTATATAAGGGAGAGGATTTGCAGTTTGCAGAAATAGGCTCTTCCAACAAGCATCACTTGCTGGCATCTGGCTATTTGTAAACTGTATTTAACAGATCTTCTGTTTCTGCTTTTAAAAACAATTTTGAGCAGATGAAAGAACCCATTAGAAAGGCCTTTATTCTCCATGGAAATATTCTGTCATTTGTTGCCCTTTGTGTTTGAGAAATAGTAAAACAAAGAATAGCAGCAAATTTAGTTTTCTTGACATGCAGAATTAAATCCAGTTTTTCATTATTTTATACAGCAAGAAAAATTAAAGAAAGGAACAGTAATCAGACAGAACTAATAGGACATTATTATTTAAGGACAAATAATGAGGCCTAGAGGGGAGACCACAGAGCTCAGCACTGCAAGGGCAGCTTTTAATAGCAAAAAAAAAAAAAAAAGGATGTCATTCATAGTCCTCCAGTTGTCCTCTGTATGCAGCATTGCATTACCACCAATTTGGCACTGGTCATATAGACTTAGCAGCAAGGCCAATCATGGGGGAAAGATGCTGAAGAAGCTTCTCTGTCTGTCAATATATTAGGCCCAGAGAAAGCAGAGATAGAAGCAGCCCTCCCATGAGCTTTCTCAGCAGGAGTGCTCTCCCATTTCAAATCTGAGAGTCTGCAGTGATTTGTAGCTATAAATATGTTTTCAGTTCATTTTGCTTTTAATGATGCTGAAGAAAAGAGAGTCAACACCAAGCCAGATACATCCGACACTCACTCTAGTACTCTTAGAAGGGAAGATAGCAGCAGACAGGCTGCTGGTTAATGCCTAGAGCTGGCGAGAAAAGCACTGCTGTTCCTTTGGTTGAGGTTTTTCTGAGGATGCTCATGAGGAATTAAAAAAATGCCAACATGGATAGTTGGATTGACTGGCAGCATAAAAAGTAACTGCAAAGCAAAAACATGGCCAAACATTTTCCTCAAAACCCCGAAGCTTTCCAAATGTCACCTGGGTACTTCAAAATACCTCTTGCATGGGCTCTCCCTGCTTCCCAGGGACCTGGATGTCTGACTGACCTGCATCCTTGCTAGTGCAGCGCGGTCTCCTCAGTGAGAATCTTTGGGAGAGTCCCTGGCTGAGGCTGCTGTGGAAAAGGTCTCTTTGGGAGAAAAAACATCATAAACCATTTCAAGGTGTAGGTGACCCTGCTTCAGCTTCAGGAGTCACAGAATCACCGCAGAGCTGAGGCTCGAGCAGGCTCAGCTGGAGCAGGTTGCTCAGGGCTGTGTCCAGGCGAGTGTGAGTTTCTCCAGGGATGGAGCATCCACAACCTCTCTGGACAACCATGTCCAGGGTTCATCTACCTTCACAGTAACAAAGTCAGTGATCATGGCAACAACACTTTTTAACACAGAAGTTGGTAATTGACCATTAATTGTTAAAAAAATTAATTGTTAAAAATGTGAAACTCTTGAAGTTTTTCATTTGGAAAGGGAGGAAGGAAGGGGAGGAGGGAAGGAAGAAAGGAACTGCAACTGTTTCAACTGTTTCATCAAAAATCTTTTATTTTTAAGGTAACCTAGTTTTCCTTCAGTAAAGTCTCCTGCTGCACAGTTTGGGAATGATCCTGCTCATCTTGTTTTTAAACCAGAGCAGGGCCTGCCTGTAGGGTGCCTCGCAGCGCAGGAGGAGCCGTGGAGCCCCTGCAGGCTGCTCCCGACATGGTTTATTAGTGCACAGCAACCTCAGCCAGGGCCCTTCTTGCAAACAAGCAGTGAGGAAAGCAGCCTGCTCCCAAGGAAGGCATTCCTGAGCCCTTCAAACAGAAGGATGCGGAGAAACAGGTAGGGGGAAGGCACGAGGGAGGCAGTGGCGCTCAGGCCTTCGGAGCAACCCTTGGGCTGCAGTGTTGCCATTTCCCTCATCGCAGCCGTAGGTGGGAAAAGAGCGAGGCCCCCACTGCGCTGCCCAAGGGTGTTAGCGGTCTGAATGGACAGAAATGTCCTCCAGCCTTTCCTGGAGATAGATGAAACGGCTCTGGAGCCTCTTATGTGCTGTTTTCGTTTGGAAAGCTGCAGTACACGGGGAATTAACAGTTGATGCATGTTTTAAAGAACCTAAGAAACTGTCATTTACATTTTGAAGTTGCAGTATTTTTCTGTCAAGAATCTATCTCAAGAGGAAAAGACATGCACAGCTATTTCTTATCTTGGAAAAATGCCTTTCCATTGAAAAGGAATTTCAAGTTTGCAAACGAAACCAGTAGGGGATTTCTTTTTTACCCACGTTGTTTTCCCAGAGAGAAGAAAATGAACTGTTTGGATAGGCAGGTTGTAGCGTTTCAAGGTATATTCAGTGCTTTCAGGTCAACTCAGAATTTAACATGCCAAATCCCTCCACTGTGAAGAGTGCCAGAAAATAAATAGGAAAGGGAATGAGGTGGCAGAGATGAAGAAATAGTTTGGTTCAGTTCCAGATTTTGGGAGCTTGTGAAAACCATGTCTTTGGAGATCTTCAAGAAGAGGGAAGAAATTGGTCTACCAGGGCATGTCTAGGGGTACCCAGTCCTCAAAAAATGGACAGTGGAGTGGACCTCTGGAGTGTGGAGCTCCTGAGGCTCCTTCCTTGGGCACATTTCTGTGATTTCTTTAACATTATTTATTACTATATTCCTATTTTCTAAAAGAAGCTTTGCTGTTTCAAGCCTTAGAATCCCCTTTCTCCTCTAAAAACCCACTGTGGGAGACTGAGAATGTCCATGTTTTTCCATCTGGTTCAGACTCAGCCATGGGTCTTTGCCTCACTGTGAGCTCACCTGAAGGAAAGCTGCTCTCCCAGTGTGCCTGTCTCCTTTTGCTTTCTATTGAATTACTTTGCTTTGAATTTGAAAGAGAGCCAGTAAAATATGTTCACTTATGGTCACCAGCTTGCATAACCACATACAGATAAAACAGATACAGAGTGTATCCGTATAAAAATACAGACTTCATGAAACAATTATTCCTAGCAATAATACCAATAATGTTCATAAAGCAAAACCAATTAAAAGAAAGCAACAACAGCTTTCAGTCTGTTTTCTTTCCCATCCTCCATGCATTAAGTTAAGATGATGACTATTCCATGGATTTGAGGATGGTTTATACATGTTTAACCTCTTTGGAATGTTTGTTAGTTTTAATATCACAGGCTTTGTCAGGAGCACTTGAGATTCTGGTGCAGTGAGGAATTGTGGTGTCCTTGTGACACATTGCATGAAGTTTTCCTATATCCTGTCCTTTTCTGCCTAGGTGCAAAATATCCCATTTTAGATTGACAAAATACTCATTTTCTGCATGATGAAGCAAAGGAAACTCAAATATGTCTCATATCTCAAAAGGCAAAGCTACCATTAACAGTAAGGAAGTGCTTTGCTTGAGCAAAACCTGAATATTGAGGACATCAGTGCTACATCTGAGCTTTCAGACGAGCAGGCATTTTGGAGGATTTTCATGAGAGCAAAGAGCAGTTTTTACTCACAACACGGAGGGGCTCCAGACTGTTGCCATATCCCCAAGGTTGTTGCACCCATCCGTATCCCGGGGGCTGTTGCACTGCTCCATCCCCTGCAGCTCAGCCTGGCCAACATCTCGCATGAGGAGGATTTGTAGCCACCAAGGTTCCTCAAACAATTTGGACCCAGGAGGCTGATGTCAATGGAGACATGGACACATAAACCCAGCCCTGGCCTTTAAGGTGTCTGCTCCCCCAGGAAGCAAGAGGACCTTTTTATACACCTAGTCTGCGTGAGATTACATTTTATTTCCAAATACTGCTGGTCTCATTGATTCCAGTGTGGGCAATAATGATTGAAACCATCTCATTCCTCCCCAAAGGACAGAGCAGAGCTGAGCAGCCAGCAGTCAGTGCAACAGGTTGGCACAGCTGCCCCTTTGGGTCTGTGTGTACGGCCCACATGCTGCGTTCCAGATTCCTCTATCCTATTTACTCTGTCCATTTTCACATGTACCATCAAGCTGCCTTTTTGTCTTCCTGTCTCTCGTAGGCAAGAGAGTGCCATTCATAGGCCTCCTTCAAAGGAGATGTCCTGAGAGGAGGCTGGAAGCTGATTGCAAGCAAAAGGCTGGAGATTTTCCTTTCCATGGCACACAAAGTGTCCTCTGAAACACTAAATCCTTCATATCAAAAGCCCAGGTTACAGCATAGTTATGCCCTGGACCCATCTTGTAAAGCTCATGTAAATCCATAGTGTAGAGCAGACATTCAGTTTTATGACCAGTTGGGTACTGTCTTTTATTACTGCTCTTCTGGATTACAACAGTCAGGGAAAGGTCAGGGCTCTGCAAGTTATGGCCTAATGAAGAAAAAGATCAGGGACAAAGTGAGGCATTTTTGATGTAAACTGGCCAAAGGAGACCTGCGTTCCTAAAAGCAGAAAGAAACAAATGGCAGAGACGATTTCAGTCCCTGTAGTTTCTCTCAATCAACTTGAAGCCCCAAAGCACTTTTTTATTTTTTTTTTTCCTTTTCTTTCTTCCTGTCTATCTTCCTGGCTCTGTGCCAGGTGCTTCTTGCCATCTTCTTTCAGCTTTTCTACCGTTTGATATTTCTGCTACCTAACTGGAGTATTGGGAGTTTCCATTACTTCAGTTTGCCAGCTTAAAGTTTAATTTGTTTTCTGTTCTGTAACAAATGTTGTAATACAATAGCCACAGAAATGCAAACACACACAAGATAGATAAACTTCAGCCTACATGCGACAAACATAGTTTACTAAAGTTTCTAATAACTTATAAAATAATTTTAGACAATCTAATATAGAGGCGGCTGCAGTGATCTCTCATCACTGTCTCCAGACCTTTCCAGAATGATATAATGCATATTGTAACAATTGTCAAGGACCAATTCCTGTCATATTGTCAGAAACATGCTCATCCCCAGCCCATGTTTACCAAGTAGATACGAAGCAGTTTTGAGTTCAGCAGTACTTACAAGGCCAGTTTGATGGGAATTTAAACAGAAAACAGCACAGAAACGTGTACAAAATGGAGCAGCTCTCATTGGCGATTCACAGACGCTTGCAGTGAGTCGCAGGACATTTGTCTTGCATGTCAGAGATGTTGTTGCATCTCTCCTCTCTGCGTTTAGCTCTTCCTTCCTCCCCTGAATCAACCTCCTGTCATTGAGTAAAATCAGACTGTGGAAGAACCAAAAAGAATCTGATCTTTTGCTCTTCTTTCCGAGCAGCTCTAAGCACCAGAGAAAGCTTCCAAGATGCCGGAGCCAGCCAAATCCACCTCTGCCCCCAAGAAGGGCTCCAAGAAAGCGGTGACAAAGACCCAGAAGAAGGGGGATAAGAAGCGCCACAAGAGCAGGAAGGAGAGCTACTCCATCTATGTGTACAAAGTGCTGAAGCAGGTCCACCCGGACACCGGCATCTCCTCCAAGGCCATGGGCATCATGAACTCCTTCGTGAACGACATCTTCGAGCGCATCGCCGGCGAGGCGTCGCGCCTGGCACACTACAACAAGCGCTCCACCATCACGTCGCGGGAGATCCAGACGGCCGTGCGGCTGCTGCTGCCCGGCGAGCTGGCCAAGCACGCCGTGTCCGAGGGCACCAAGGCCGTCACCAAGTACACTAGCTCCAAGTAGCTGGTGCTGGTCAGCATCGGGACTCATAGGCGGAGAGGGGCGCTGGGGGGCAGCTGCTGCACAGAGGAGCATCCCCACCACTACTATCGACATGGTTTGCGAGTGGGCATGGGCATTCAGAGCTGTCTCTTGAACGAGGGGGCAGTGAACTGGACATCAGCTTGTTTTCCTGTCAGGACACACTGCGGGTTTTGTGCATCGCGCCGCGGGCAGCGGAGGCCTCTGCTTCCCCATCGCACCCAGAGGAGGCCGCGCTGTCCTCCGCGCTCCAAGCACACACGTGCCTGGCGCTCGCAGGGCACACAGGCAGCGCAGGGACAGCGGCTCCCAAGTCTCTCCGCAGCCGGCACGTCTCATTGACCTCGCACAGCTGCTTTGCAGCGGGTGGTGCCTGCTGGAGTGCACCCGTAGCAGCTCAAAGGAGGCCTGTGCTGGACCGGGCTGCAGGAGGCCTCTTTTAAAGAGGAAGCCTAGTGAGGGGGCCAGCACCGAGGACATTGCAGCACTAACATCCCTCCGAGCCAGCCATGGTGCGTGGGGCGCCTGGTCCCTGCTCGCCCCGTGTCAGCCCGGACGTTTGAGCTGCCTGTGCCAAGACCCGGAAAAGGGAAGGGGGGATGTTGGGTGGCTTCCCCTCTCTGGCTGCTGCTTTGCCTGCTTCAAAATCCTGCTGTGCTCTGCGAGATGCTGCTGTTTCCACCGCTGTTCGAGACCTCCTCTGCTGCGATGCTGCCAGAGCTTACCGGCCTCCCAGTGACACGTCACATCATTTTAAACAACTTCAGATATTTCCCATGCCTTCTCAAAGTTCATAGAACAGTGAGCAATAATCAAGTCTTGATAAAAGCCATAGAGATGGGTGGAGGAACCTCTCCACTCAAAGTATGTCTTGGCAGAGGTGCTGGGCAGCACGGTAAGGCCCTGGGTAGAATTGATGTGAAGCCAAAGCTTCCTGTTGGCAATGGAGCCAACATTAGAAAAAGTCTAAATCTCTGGTAGGCTGCAGTACCTCAGATCAAAAATGTTCATGTCTTTAATAGCAACTGATTGCTGCAGTTTATTCTGTGAAGGAAAGGGCAGCAAAACCAGAAAATCCATTAGATCAGCTTCACCAAAAACTCCCAGACTTGCTTTTTAATGAAAATGTAAATTCATACCCCAAAATAACAACCTTGGACTACATCTCTCACTTTACATTTATCTGAATGCTTTTTTTCTGTCCAATCTTGAGAGTGATGAGGACCCTTGAAAACTACTGTTACTTTTGGAACTGCAGAATTCTGCGTGAGTTCCGAGTGCTGGTGTCTGTGTTTGGTGGCCACAGTCCGTCCCCGGGACCATTTGGCCATGACTCTATGGAAGTGCCAGCCCAGCACTTCCTTTTGTTTTCCAATTAAACAGCCAAAGGCAGGAACCAGACATGAAAATAAAACAGGAGGGGCCTAAAGCCACTGTCATTCCACCAAAAAGTGAACAGCACAAAAGGGGAGTGAATATACAATGAAGGGCTGGTTGGCAGCATGGAAACTTTTTTCTCCAATCCAATGAGTCAGAATTCCTCCCATCAGGATTTCCCTGTCATACAGGAATAGAGAGGCAAACAGGACTGCTCAGTTCGATGAGCTGTGTGCAGAGCATGCTGCTGCTGGGCCTCCCCCAGCTTTACTGCTTGAAATTCCTCATCGCTTCGCAGCAGCCCAGAGCTCCAGCCTCCACGGGCAGTGCAAGTGCCTGCAGCGAGACATCCAGAAAATGAAGTCAGACCTTCTGGCTGCCGAGGCCCCCGGCGGCCACCGCAGCACGGGGAGCAAGGCTGGGCGCTCACACCGGGAACGGGCCCCTTACGGCACAGCCCCCGCGAGCGCCGGCCTCGTGTTCTGCTCTCTGGGGTGGTGCTGTTGTCAGCCCTATTCTGGGGGATTGTTTTGGACAGGAAAAGAGACAATTTAAGGAGGGTTCAAAAATACTTCAGGCCTTGGGGAGGATTTTTATATCATTTAAAGAAAAGTCACTGCAATTGAACATCTCCATCTCCTTATAGTTTAGGCTGTAGTTTGGCACAATTTTGCTTTTCGCTCTCCCCTCTCAAATTCTTTGATTTGCCCCATCAGCACGGGGAACAGGACCAAAGAATGGATCCATTAAACTGAACCTTGAAACTATCCATATTTTCTTCTTACAAGCTTCATTTTAAGCTAGATCTGGTCCTTGATCTGGTCTGTCACCATCACGCAGACATCAGGGATAGTCACTGGTCCCACCAGCCAGCATAAAATAGGACTGCCTTGGAAAATAGTTAACAGCACTTGTGAAATCATGGCCCTTATGTGAAAAGACAAATGAAAAAGATATATGTGTGTTTGACTCTTGAACTAGTCCTTTTGCCCGAAAAGACATGACTTTTAAATATGCCGCTCCGGATGCAGCCCTTGCTGTTCCATTAGCAGTTTCTGTAACAATGCTGGCACGGGAGATCAGACATGTCTGATCTTTTCGGATCACGCTGGATGTGAAGTGCTGCACCAGGGCAGGAGAGCAGGTTGGCAGCGGGACTCGGCTCCTGCTCGGCCGCCAAGGGGTGGTGATCAGAGGCGTTTGCGCAGCAGCAGCTGAACAGCGGGCGAGACGGCCTCCCCTCGCCCGCAGGTACTGCTTGCGCTGGCTCCTGGTCACATCCCTCTAATTGGAATTATTGTGACAGGGACAGGCTTTGCACTGAGGCTTAAAAGCTAAGATAATAGAAAATGGTCTAAAAGTTCAAGGATCAAAGTGTTAATTGCCCACTTAGCAAACAGAGTTGTGGCATGTTGCAAAAGTCCCTTGCAATGGGATTTTCTGGAAAAACTGCTGCTTAAAAGGTGTATTTCCAGTCCTTGGGGTTGATAAAATACTTTAAAAATGCAGATAACACACAAAGCCCCCCTCTTCCCTTCCTTACTCCTACAGCCATCCCAGGAGCATCTCTGAGATGCTTTTGTGCTTCGCCAGTATAAAACCAGCTGCAGACTGAAAGCTGGCCAAAGGAAGCTGCAGAAGAATAACACAGGCCTTACGCTACCCTGTAAGGGTGGCAGCGCAGACACAGTGTGGAGGTTTGCTCATCAGGATGGAGACATCCATAGTCAAGTGCTAGGAAAAAATAGTACGTACAGGACGAGTCCAGCATTGTGCCTGTCCTGGGCAGCACCGTGATCCGAGGAAGCAGCACCTGGCAGCCAGGACAGCCCTTGCCGGGGTAGCCCGTGTCCCCGCGTATCCCCCTTTCCCTCTGCAGGCAGCAGCGCAGAGGCAGCCCCAGGTCCCCGTGGCCCCGGTGTGGCACCCGAGCTTGGCATGGACTTGGCACAGCCTTGGGCGTCTGTCAGCACCAGAGCGTGTCCTCGGGGCTTACACTGAGAGCAAGTTGTTTACAGGAAGGGAAGAAGGGAAGGAACCCATACAAATAGCACTTGCTGCCAGAATTTCGGGAGTTCCCCAGGACCAGCAGCTGGGGAGCAATGTCTCACATTTACTATCCATGCATGGTACTTGGCAGGCTTATGTACATGGAATTTTTCTGACGATAAGTGTTACATAATGTATGATCTATGCTATATTACCATTGTTTTATGACATATCTGACAGCTAAATTACCTGTTTTCCGTTAAATGTATAAATAAAATGTAAATGCAGGCCTGTTCAAAAAGTCAGGTGGTACCAAACTCTGCAGATGTCTTTGTTCCGTGTCAACCAGCCCTCCAAGGCCCATATTTCCCTTTCCCCAAGGTGCCTCCTGCAGTTCTGGGGGTCACAGCAGCCTTTGCAGGGAGCCATCAGGGCTCCTTCCCCTCGGTGCCCCCCGCTGCTGTCCTGGTCCAGCAGCGCCCGCCACATCCCCGCATCCCTTCGCGTTTCCCCTGCCGTCCCTGCGCTCGGCGCGGGGGAGCTCTGCCCACCGGCTCAGCCCGTGGCTGTGAGTCACCGCGAGGGGTGTCATCACTGCGGGGATCGTCTCCAGAGCCACGGGTGCATTTTCAAGTGCTGCCACAGAGCTTCCCCACGGCGGAGCTCGAGCTGGAGCCTCTGCTCGCGCTGGAGCCTCTGCTCGCGCTCGGCTCTGACTCACCCTTTGTGGGGGATGTGGAGGAGGAGGAGGAAGATGGAGAGGAGGAGGAGGAGGGCAGCAAAGCAGCTTTGCCTCCCGCAGCCACTCCTGGCACCAGTGAGATACCCCCCACAGTTCTGCACATGTATAACCCACCCTGCCTGCTATATGGGAGAAACCAAAGTGTTAGGATGAAGTGGATGCAAGAGCTGCTGGTGTTGATGTTAAGGCACTCAAGAGGCAGTGGCGTTTCTGCCCATGACAGAAGTTGGACTAAACGTGGCTCTCCTCGCCACGGAGGACTGCGCGGAGGGTGCCCATACTGCTGCGTGGCTACGAGTGTAGCTGGCAACTTATCCTTACCCAAATTCCAGTTTGCAGTGCAGTCCATCTGGCAGCTATTGCTTAGTCCCAAAGTGCCAACACTTTTAATGTGCACAAACCGAAGCACTGTGGGTAGGAAATAACTTTTACACACATTTAGCACTTCTGTTTAGCTGTCATTGCCACTGGAAACACCTTTGCTTGGACTATGATAGGTCTATAAGGTATAGCATCCAGAAACCCCAAGATGAAAGAGCTTCCTTTTAAAGAGTGACTAATACACATGTTTAGCTGAAAGCTGATCTACTGGACACCCTCCTCGTAGTGCATTTAGGGGGATGGGAAACACTCGTGCCTTGCCAAGTGCTACATGATGGAGAAACGAGCTCAGACTTGCAGTGGAAATCAGAGCTGGGGACTCTCTTAGGTCCTTAAGGAGACTAAAGAGAAGTGCATAGGCTTAATGTGGTTTGAGAAAAGCAGTACCTGTAACCAGCTGACAAGGAAGTGGAGAGTTTCTCTCCAAAGAAATGTTGTCATCTCTGTTGATTTCCACTTGATACCCCTGTGCAGAGCAGTGCCACAAAGCTCCTCTATGCCAGAGCCACACAGAGCCATTAGCTGGCACACAGCTACCACATGGCTTAATCTGTTGGCAGAATCAAATATAAGAACTTAGTACTATCCAAAGAAACTGGTGGAGAAGTAGTTTTAAAATAAATAGAAAGGAGCAGCACTTCATGCAACAGGTGGTTCATCTATGGAGCCATTTGCCAGTGGATATTGGAGATCACAGAATCACAGACTCACAGAAGGGTTGAGGTTGGAAGGGACCTCTAGAGATCATCCAGTCCAACCCCCCTGCTCCAGCAGGGACACCCAGAGCACGTGGCACAGGGTGGCATCCAGGCGGAAGATCCCCAGAGAAGGAGACTCCAGAGCCTCTCTGGGCAGCCTGTTCCAAATGTTAGAAATGACAGAGATGTTAGAAAGGATCCTTAATTTAAGGACAAATTAACAGACAAGAAATCTACTGAGAATTACTCAGCACATATAAAATATGTTGAGAATAATTAGAGATTGGGAGAGTATAAGGATCAGTCCCTGATATTCTTACAGGCTTTCTCACGTGGCCACAGCTGGAAACAAGATATGAGCTGGGTGGGCCAAGACACCCAAGATATCTTCCTATGTTCCTGTAATACCTGCCTTGCGCTATCCATGAATGGTGGAGAGGTTCTGACAATGTTTTATTAGACCTCTGAACCCTAGAGAAAACCTTAAATGAAATCTGCCTTTTCGTCTTCCTTTTTTCCTATGCAGCTCCTCTAAATATATAGATGGTTATGTGGATTGTGTTAGGTTGGCTTGCATAAAAAGAGATGTTTTGTTTCTAAAACAGTTAGAGTTAACAAACACAGATGGTGTGAGAACGAGAGAGGAATGGGGCTTTTGCTTTCCCATGTAAAAGAAAGCTGTTCTCAAAAATATTTCTCATTTTCTCCTTCAAGCAGCTGTTCTTTTTCCTTCCCTTTTAATGTCCATAAGCCTAATATCCCCCCAAATCTCTCACAAAACCTCTCACAAAATTCATTCAGAAAAAGAATCTCTTACAGATTTAACTTTTTCTGCTAAGAGAGCTGCAACAGAAATTGTAAGCTCAGTCAGACTGGAGGGGGAATGGCAATGTGTGGAAAAGCACCAGAAGGAGCAAAAGGTGGGAGACTATAAAAGAAGATGTAAGGAATATGGATGTCGATGGGCCCTGCATGAGAAGGTCATCGAAATCCCAGCACACACTGTTGGCAGCTTCTCAGGACACCTGGGTCAGTAGAAAAGGGATGGGGACCAAATCCTGATGACTCATGGAGAAGGAACAGCATGGAGAGAAGAACAGTCACTCTCAGCTTCTGAAGGGTCCAAAAAGCAGATCCAGCAGCGTCGGATCACTGATCAAAGGAGGACCCAGGAGACATGACGATAGCTTGATAGACACCATCTCTTGTCCTGCAAATCACTGCACAGATGCATCCTGGTGCACGTGCACCAGGCAGATGGTGCAGCTAGCCCACCTTGGTGCCTGTGAGTATGTGGGTAGGAGAATATGAGCACGAGTGAGTCAAATCAGCTCTGATTTAAAATAAAATCACCTGCCCCTCCTATAAGGCGTTGCCTTGAGTTTGCTAAAGTGTTGCACAAGGTTGCAGCATCATTGCCTGCTCCTGGGGGTTCTCCAGAGTGACCCCCAGCCACCAGGAGGTTCAGCATTGCCCACCTGGTGCCTATGGTGCCCACCTGGCTATTCCTACCTGCTTGTGCTATTTGCTTTAAATGTAGCCTTGAAGCAGGAAGAGTATGTTCATTCTATGTGCAAGTTACTGTGAAATGAACCTCCTCCTATGCTGATGTGGGAGTGCAAGGTTTATACAAAGTATATTCATAACCACCAACATTGTAAAAAGTGTCCAGGCATGACCTTTTAAATAAGTAAAGACCTACCCCATCGTCTGGGGCATGTTCTGATGAATCTCAGCCTGAAGAACATAGTTGCAGGCAAGAGGACAGTGAGTGCTGCCAGTGTAAGTGGTGTCTACTCTTCCCACCTAAGACAGGACGGAACATGAGTGCATCACATCCAGTTTCACTAAAATGAGGGACATGTGAGGCTTCAGTTTCAGGCTTTCTGTTTTCTGGAGCCCTGCAGCACTGAAGGGTTCACAGAAAGCCAGGGTGTATGGAAAGAGGCTGCTGAGGTTTGCTGTGCCCGCCTCCGCTCTCACAAAGCAGGACCCGCAGCATTAGGAGCTAATTCGGGAAGCAGTGGTGATCCTCCTGCTGAGAGGTTACTGTATTGGGATGGACATTTATCCTACAGCTGCTTCCCCTGCCTTATAGGTGATAGAAAGTCACTCTGAAGGGATGACTTTGGAACTGCAGCATCCCCTTGTCTCCTCTCCTGCAATGCCCCCTGCTCCATCTGCAGCCACATCAGCCTGGACCTGCCCTAGGCCTGTGCTCTCACACACTGCCTTGCACTCTGGCCCCCATCTGGAGTAAACCAAGTGCATCTTCAGCAGAGAAACTCAGAAATGTGAGGAAAAGGGAAGGAAATTCAGAGCAGACACCTCAAGCCGTTTACAGCAGACATCCCACGCAGAGAGCACCCAGGCGGCTCGTGCCACAGCTGGTGTCAGAGCTGGAAGCCCAGGGCCATGGGCAGTCCCTGGCCACCTGGCAGGGCAGCACCGGAGCTGGGTTTTGGCCAGGGTGATTCAGCACAAAGGGGCCTTTAGAGCTCAGGCACAGGCATCTCACCCCTTTTCTCATCACGCCTCTTCTGAAGTTTTAAATATAAGGGACAAAAGCTTTCCCACCCCCCCGATTCTGTCAATTTCTCACACATATGTCTATAGCACTGTTTTTGGCATTAAAGAATCTTTAAATGGAAAAGCTGGATCTCTTAGGAATCACGGGATGCCGCACGCACTATCTGTTTCTGGCTGTAAGAGCCAGCACGTTCCCTCGCTCTCACATTTACAGCGCAGGGTAGCGAGGAGCACGAGCAGGGGCTGGGGCAAGGTCAGTGCAGGTGGCTGCACATGCTGAGGATCGAACACGAGCTCCTCCGCACCAAAGGGTATCGCAGCCACCAGGAGCTCAGCAATGTTTTTAAGGCATTAGAAGCACGGAGAGGACAAGAAGAATTTAATAACAAAACACTTAATGCACACTTGCCAGGAACAGGAGCTTTACAGAAGCTTCACGAGAGAGCAGCAGGAAGGAGCATCGTCCTGTGCCACGTGCTGCAGTGGGGCTTTGCTGGGCCCTTGACAGCACGGACAAGGGTCCTGCCCAGCTAGAGGCAAAACAGAGTTTGCGCCTTGAGTGTCATATTCAAGTGAGCAGTAAGTTCAGGCTGCCCAGAAAATAATTTTCTAATTTTGGAATGTTTTGTTTTTGTAGTTTTCGTTGTAGATCACAATTTCATTTTTATTTCAGAATCACAGGGCTTAGTCCACTGTAGATAACTTTGACAGATTTACACCTAGATACACGGCTGCAAAACCCTGTGTGGGCAATGGCTCCGAAGTCAACCTGGAAAAAAATGTGCAGCCAACTTAAAGTTCTGCTCCTAGACACAAGGACACCAAAGGGTGGGTGTTTGCACAAGGCTGAGCAACTGCAACTCTCTAGCAAGCTGTCTTAGCAAAGGCAATAGCTCTCAATCTCCGGAGAAGACTGATTTCTCTCCTTCTTCTGTTTGGAGTACTAGAAAATGGGGGATTGAAACAATCCTGCCAGCTGTTAGGAAGAGCATGAGAGCTGTTGCCTGTCTACCCAATCACAATCTCTAAATCCGAAATTTCCTACCAGCTAATCAGGCACATGCATTTTTACCCCTCTCTTGCTACTGTTTGGAAAATAAATCAGAAGAAAATAAACAAAGGAAGAAGCAAGCATTTCTGGAGTAAAGAATAACAGCCTTAAAAGTACTATTTGAGTGCTTAATGGAAAAGGAGTAAGTGGTCTGGAGCTTGAGTCCATTCCCCAGTGATCACCTTCACCTCCAGGCTCAGCATCAGGAGCGCTTTCACTTCCTTCCAATGCATTTGGATAAGGAGCCAGTTTGGGGGAGTAAGGCTGAGAAGTCCTTGGAAATTAGGCACAGCAGTACCACTTAATCCCCTGTGCCTCTCTTTAACACTACTAAGTACTGTACACTGGGAGAAATCCAGCCTTCACTTCTCTTTCCAGATTGAAAGCAGAAACCTTCATCTTAGCTGGCCCCACAGATCCAAGCACTGATGTTAGCAGCATGAATGGTCATTATTATTATTGTTGACCTTTACAGAATACTATTTATTGCTCTGAGATGATCCTTCTCTGAGCTAAGACCTTCGCCTGCCCCTGGAGGCTGTTTGACAGTAGATGCTTTGGGATTATTTTAGCCCTGCGAAGAGTCTCCTCTCTGTGTCATGGTTACTTAGCATTCCTGCACTTGCCAAGATGAACACTGACCCCGACGAGCTAGCTGCAATTTCAGGCAATATTTTCACTCCCCTACAGTCAGCCAGGTATGGGGTTTGACTGGGTATTATAAATGATTTATTGGAAGACATATGGCTGAGCTGACATCTCTGATCACTCGTGGGATTTTGTGTCGTAGCACATGTCAAATTGTGCTTCACTGTGAGGGACGGCTATTTTCCTTTACCGGTATCTTGCTAGCTTTTGCAGACACTGATGGGATGTGTATTATCCAAACCATACAATGCTCCGTATCCTATGTGTCTTGCTGCAAACCTACTAGCTGTGTCAGCAAGTTTCAGTATAAAATGTCACTTAGATTCTCAGGTTATATCTGAGGTGGATTTCACTAGGAATTGAGCTTAATTTTCTAACGTAGAAAAACCATTTTTCATCTTCTTGGAGTCAGTTCTCTCCTTCAAGTCAAGTGATTAAGACATGTCCACGTGGTTGCTGAGTCACAAAGCCTCATTTGGCAGGACCTTGTCCTTACAAAAATACGAGCTACCATTTTGGTTTCGAGTCCTGAGCTGGGGTGGTGAATATGCCATCCTGACAAGCTGAATCCCTAAGACAGCCGCAGGAAGCTCTCTTTGCCTTGGGCACAGCAAATACGCAGTCTGAAGCCCTAACTCTGAGGGACAGCACATGCACAGTTTCTTCCAGCCCCTCCTATGGTAGGAGCAGACGTAAACCTGCTGCTGACAGCAGTTTTTACTCTTGTAGATAATGATAAGCTGTGGATGTAGTAGAGCAGTGTTCAGTACAAACCAGTTCATTGAAACTCAGCCAATTTGTGTCAACACTGAAATAAAACTGAAAAGAGTAAATCATCCATCCCAATTATTTTATCTGTATTTCAGCAGCGCTGAAATAATTCAAATGCGAGAAGGTCTCTAAGGGCATATAAAGCAGTTTCTGTTCTAGATACCTTTCTCACACACACAGGAGACAGACTGACAGAATGGCCTGAGCCTGAGGAGGAGAAGGACCAAAAAGGGCACTTGGGCACCAGAAAAGCAAAAGGAGCCTGTCCCAGACTCCACTATTCTGCCCTGCATTTTGTGGGCACTTTGCAGTCTGCTCAGTCTTCAGCAGGTGCCGATGGTGTCACCTCAGTGCAGCCTATACCTTCACCAGCTCATAGTGAAATGCTGCTGTGGTATCTCCTTGTGCAGACACTTGTAGGTGACTTTAGACAGTGCAGATTTATGCCTGAGAACTTGATCTGCTTGACATCAGAAAAACTGATGTTTTCTAAACAAAATTGAGCCTATGGAGTGTTGTCCATGACCTTTCTCTCTATATTTTTTTCCATAACAGCAGCAGACTCTAAGCAGAACCCAGCAGACAGAGGGTTATGGTTGCTTCATTTTACCACACCTGCGTTAGGCGTGGGAGATGTTCTTTTCTGATTCAGCACTGAAACTCTCTGCATCTTCAGGAATTTTCAATAATGTTCCAGGTGGTTTTTTTGTACCCCAGTAACCCAAATGCCTCAAAAGGATCCCAGTGACTATTCTGCTTTCTGCAAGTTTCTGATGGTTTCTAGACATGTGCCCCTTTCCACTTTGCTTTACAAGTGCCTGGGTGACTAGTATAGATGCCAACATCTATACTGGAGTGAAGAGGAATTTCAAGGGTGTGATTGAGCTGGCCTGCACTAGGATGAAGTGAACTACACCCTGAAAGTGCCCTTCTGCCTCATTTTACAACAGAGAGAGTGTAAAAAAATACCTTTGAGATCAATATGGAAGGTTAAATGAGAACTTCACTCATTTCAGATCCATCTGCACACTGTTTGAGCTCAAAATGCTGTATACAACGGCTCTGTCAGTGCAACACCTGGAATTCAGACCTCCTAATAAAGGAATTAGCCCAGCTTGTGCCCATACCCATGGACATGGCAGGGGAAGCAGCTCGCGGGCTGTTCTGGACTGGCCAAGAGGACGACCCTCCTCACACACGCTGTTACCCAGTGCCACCAAGACAGCAGGGAGCTCGTGGGCACGAGGCTGGCAGAGGCTGAACATAAACCCCAGCCATGCTGAGCTGCTTCTGCCCAGTGCTTACAGCCAGACCTTGTATGGATCGTGTACTTCTGATATCCAGAGTGTAAATCAGACCTGCATCCACCATGAGGGATAGCCCCAAGAGAGGGTGGTGTTTCCATGGGTGCATACGGCAACCAGGAATAAAATTCAGGAGAAGGATTTCAAGGAGACAGTAAGGGCATATCTGTCCATAAACTTTGGTCAAAAAGCCCCTGCTATTCCGTGCTACCCTTTATCACCATTGCAAGGCCCATCTTTCTGTATTTTAAGGGATAAGTTCTGCCTCCATCATCTCTCAGCAGCCTGTAACCTGACGACAGCATGACAAAAGCTGCGGCCTGTGCTCTGAGGTAGCACCATGCCCTTGAGAAGATGACATCCGGCTTCTGCTCTTCATCATCCTCACAAACGGAGAGGCAGCCCTGCCATCGCTGCACGAAGCGTAGAGGGAAAGCACAGCAGTTTTATTAAGTCGATGGAGAGCACGAGAAATCTACTTGTGGGGGGAAAAATGAAATAAGGCATGAGAATTTTCCAGACAACTTCCACAGATACCTGACATTGGTCACATCTCTACCCTGCCAGCAGGGTTGCCCAGAAAGGAGGTTTCCAAACCCATTCTGGAAGAGGACATCTCTCGGCTGCTCGGAGGTGGTGGGGACAGAGGGGTCCTGAGAGCAGCCTTGGGCTCCAGAAGCAGCAGCTTTAACAGCCTGTGGTGTAGAGCTGATACCAAAGAACCCCCTCAGCCACCAGGCTGTGCTTCACTTGCACTGAGCAATGGAAGGAGCGGCACAGAGTCAGGGGATTTGCCAAGAGCCAAGAGCTGCTTCCGCACCACATGCGTCCTCAGTGTAAATGTATGGTTTGGAAATGCCTCAGGGCAGACAGATCCATGCACACGCACAGAGGCAGCTGGGAGAGCAGGGGACATTGTTTTAAGTCCGCAGCACTGTTCCTGTTGCTACAGGGATTACCCTCGTTGCACCAGTGAGACAGAAAGCACAGCATGACCCTGGATTAGGTTCCGTTAGCATAGGGAAGCATGGAGCTTTCCTCCTGCGGCAAGCTGTATTTCTTCTTCTATCATTAGACCTCTGAGATAGAGGGTTTTTTACTGCAAGTCATATTTCGTATTTTACAACTTATTTCACAGTGTGCCTGTGTAGAATATGACATGCTGCAACTCTCCCCAAAATAAGCATGATGCAAATATAGTGGGAGCTTTGGGGATGGGTAGCCCTTAATTATGCTGTTCTTTGAATAGTATGAATCTCCTCCTTATGCCGTTCAGAAGAGTCATAGGCTAATGACAAACATTTGTTCTCTTTAATTATGTGTAGCAAGAGGGACAGCACAGATTCCTCCAGCTTTCCTCCTCCATCACTCTGACAGCTTTGACACCACCTGCTCTTGGTACAAATGAAAGTATACACAGGAATAAAACCTGCACTGATTTTTGGACTGGTTATAACAGCCTTGTAGTGTGAGAACACACACTTTATTTATGAGTACTTGTAAAGAACACAGGTGCACCTCAGGCATTGCTGACCTCCCTGTTTGCTTGTCCTGGAGAGGTTCCCCCCTCACTAGTGCTCTGTGACTCAGGTGAAGCAGCAAAGCAAGGCATTATTTCTGGTCACTGGAACAGTTCTAGATGTTGTGGAGCTTGGATGAGTCACTGCTGCTCTCGATAAGTCAGATAGGGGGGTGGGGCTGGAGACTGGCATCAGATCTAAAATATCTAAGCAAAAGCAAAGCCCTGTTTCATAGTCCCGTCCTTCCATCCAGGCCTAGCACTGACCAACACTGATGAGGTTTGGGCATCTACAAGGCGAGGTTCAATGATCAGGCCACAGTTCAGTATTGATTCAGCTGCCTGCTGCTCTTTACTCTCCTCTCACATGTGGGCAGCTGGATGTCAGCCCCGGTCCTGAAGCAAGAGGTTGTGGTGTGACCCACAGGGCTGCTGCCAGGAGGAAGCTTGGCCTGGCAGAGGGGTCTCTGCAAGAAGGAGATGGCAGCGTCTCCAGCATCTCCATGCCGTTCTCCTTCTGCAGCCCTTCCCCAGGCTCCCATGCTCACAATCTTCATTGCTGAAGATCCTCATGGGCCTCAGGAGCTCCTAGTTGGCTCTTGCAGCTCACCTTGCCACACAATTGACTTTTCAGATCTCAGCTATAAGTGATAAATCCTCTATCATCTCCCATGCCTACAAGCAAGATGGATCAAGAGGAGATGGAAAAACAAAGCTTCCCTCTCATGCAAGGAAAAGCAAGTGCTGAAGGTCGCTCTTAGAATCATAGAATCACAGAATTCTTAAGGTTGGAAGGGACCTCTAGAGGTCACCTAGTCCAACCTTTCTGCACATGCAGGGCCACCCAGAGCACGTGGCACAGGCCTGCATCCAAGCGGGTCTTGAAGATCTCCAGGGAAGGAGACTCTACAACCTCTCTGGGCAGCCTGTTCCAGTGCTCTGTCACCCTCACTGTCAGGAATATTTTCCTTAAGTTCCTGTGGAACTTCTGATGCTTCAGTTTGCGGCCGTTTCCTCTTCTTCTGTTGGTGGCCACCAGTGAAAAGAGGCCGGCCCCGTCCTCCTCACTGCCTCCCTTGAGATCCTTATAGACACTGACCAGGTCCCCTCTCAGCCTTCTCTTCTCCAGGCTGAACAGACCCAGCTCTCTCAGCCTCTCCTCATAGGGCAGATGTTCCAGGCCCCTGATCATCCTCGTGGCCCTGCGCTGGACTCTCTCCAGCAGCTCCACATCCCTCTTGTACTGTGGGGCCCAGAACTGGACACAGTGCTCCAGATGTGGCCTCACCAGGGCTGAGTAGAGGGGCAGGATCACCTCCCTCGACCTCTTCCATTCAAAGCAGGAAAGGGGATCCTTCAAAAGGAAGATTTTAATGTTGAAAGCTCATAAACTTTCCAGGAGCTGACACTCTAGTTATTGGTCTTTGGTACCTAAGTCTTAGCTTGCATCACTGTGCTGTGCTTGAAACAGTATTGTCATTGTGGGTATATTATTAGATGCAGGCTATTATTTCTGTGTAATTAAATATTCAACAAAAGCTAAAACTGAAAAGGCTGTTTGTTGGATGGAGCTGGAAAGGCCAAGGTGCTGGTGGCCTTACCTTGTGTCGCTGAAACCCAATCCCCGCTCCTCCCCACCGCCGGGTGACATTTGCTGACTCACAGCTGTCTCATCGAGCTATTTTCTGTTTTCTCTCTTCTAAGTGATCGGATGAAGTTGTTCCCTCTCTCCTCGTGTAGCCACCACATGATGAAAAATCAGGACAACATATTAAATCAAATTGTGAAAACGGAGCACAAAGATGACCGGATTGGCTGATCCAAGTTGATCTGCAAGACAAGGTCGAGTTTCAGGATGATCACCCACCAGCAAATGGAATAAAATGCAGCTAAAGGTTCAGCCGTGGGAGCGTGTGGCTGAAGAGACCCCTGCACATGTCTCTGACCATCCTTCAGTCTCCCAAACATGGGATCAGCCTCACCACTCTGCTCTGTTGGGCTGCTCCTGCTGCTCAGAAGGACATTTTCAGGCCAAAGTTTGCCGAATGCTGACCCTTTTCTCTGTAATCCTCCTGAAAGGGAAGGAGTGACCCAAAGAGCTGCTGAGCTTTGAAAGTTGGTTTCCGAGGAGAGGTTTCCTAGTGCCCATAGCCCAAATCCCTCCCGATTTTGGCTAATGGCTTTTAAGTTTTCAACCAGTGAATCCAGCATATTCTTCAGGCAGGAGGAAATCTCAGCAGGGCCCCATGACCTCCAGTCCTCTCACCAGGCCAGCTCTCTTCAGGCCGAAGAGAAGAGCAGACCGCCCTGGGCGACCAGCAGCTCCCCAAGCCTCTGCCGCAACCTCCTGCCCATGGCCACCGAGACTACCCGGGCTCTGTGATATTGTACTGCTGGTTTGTGATAACATTGTGTTCATTTGTAATCACATTCATGTAAAATTCTTCGTTGGAGATTTCAGTTTGCATACAGCAAACTCTGTTCTTCAACAGATTTTAGGAAACCAGCAAACATAACACTCTTACTCAAGCTCTAATTCAAACTTTTAGGGCCAAAATCCTATTCTATATAAATGTGTGTGTATATAATCTTTATATAAACTTTATATATATGTATATATAAACCCTTGAAGTATCCATCAATTACCTCAGTTGAAACATCGATGTACTTTAACTGCTGTTTTAATAGAGACTTTCAAGGCTATCAAACACCTTTGCTCAAATGTACACCCAAAGGCGGTATGTTTTCCCAGGGAATGAGCAGTTCCACATGCTGTAATTGTGGGGGAGAGTTATTAGCTGAACATCTACAATCCTGCTTTGTCCAAGACTAACAGATAGGTTTGATTTATGTGTTATAAACAGTCTCATTCACGTTTTTACATGTAGAGTCTGCAATATAATAGGCTCCTGATTCATATCAAGAGCACTTTGGAGCCACCGCAGTGCAAATAATAATAACAGGGGCAGCTGGTTCATAAAATAGAACATAGATCTAAGTCTAAAGATACTGAAGCTGTTGCTGTATGGAGAATAAACTATATTTTGTCCACCGTTTTAAAAAAAGATTTTTTTAAAAATTTTCTCCTCCTTAAAAGACCTAGAAATCTCATGAAAAGTCTATGAACAGATCATAAATGCTTCTGCATATTTTGAGTTTTTAATACCTTTGACCTCTAGTTCTATTAATTGGATGTTTTCATGGCTCTTTTTTCACAAAGTGGCATTTCAAAAGACTATGATTTAGAAAAATTCCTAATAGGCAAATGATTAAGTTTTTCTATTAAAAAGGAAAAAGAAGCCTTCTAAAATACTGCATTGAATGTTCTTTGAGATATCTAATACTTACTGCACTGTTTTGATCATTGTCTTAAAAGCTAGAACAACGCTGCCGTGATTCATCTTTTATGTCTTGGGCAGGAAGAGATAATTAGAGCGTGCTTCGTACTGACTGTCTGCAACTGCTTTCTAATTAGCCAATTGGCTACAGAACTAATGAGATTCAAATTTAATTTTTATATTTGAACTTGGTCGGACCTATTTTAAGAAGCATGAAGATAAATTGGACAGAAACTTTCATTTGATGTCCATCAGACTGGCTTTTAGGAAACAATATTACATCGTTGGGTGTGTATTTATTTTATAGTGGCTTTTGCCTCTACCTAGTGGCTGGAAGACGAACTGCATGGTTCCATGCCTGGCATGGGAGTCTTTGGAGTAAGAAAATACAGCAAAATTTAGGAACACTCTAAGTTATTACAGTCTCAGGACTCTGTTTTTCCCCATTACACATTCTGGAAAGATGCTATTGGAAAGAACAGATGTTGTGGACATGTGAATAAATAGGATATATGCATCACAGACAGAGTCATCCACAGATTCTGTACAGGGCAGTCGTGACTCACATGTCTATCAGAGCACTTTGAAAGTACTAGCAAGCATATGGATGAGACAAAAAGACAAAAGAGCAGATATAGGCAACTTGATTCTCTAAAGGCCTCGGGTAAATCCTTTAACATCATCTCGTAAAGAAGCTGCTGTAGATTAAGAGGGATGACCCTTGTATGAGCTTGCAACTGGCAAAAACATGCCAACTTTCACAGGACTCTGAAAGCAGCGAGACAAACCTGTGTGACACAAGCCCATTTGACTCTACTGAAAATCAGGGTGCCCTTTCTGGCCAGGAAGACTTTGAACGAGTCTTTGTAGCCTGAGAGCACTTTGGGGAAGCATCCCTGCCTGCAGGTGCCCTGTTCTTGTGCTCTTCCTGCAGCACCTGCCACTACCAACTATCAGAGGCAGGTGGCCCTTCAGTCTGCTTCCCCTTAATTTTGTGTATTGCTCAAATCCAATTCCACATCTGAGGAAGACCCCAAAGTCTACTAAGCATTTGTCAAACGTATAACCCACCCACCATATTTTATTTATAACCTCAATAGGGACGGTTAGTTTAAAGGGTCCAGATAGCAATGAAGAAAAAGCCAGAAAAGCCTCAACTATATGTGAGAGGAATTGTTTCCTTGATTGAGTCCACAGTGTGCAACTGTCTGACAAATTGCAACATATTCCTTTGCCCTTCAGCAAAAGCGTAATAAGGGATTAAGGTTGCGTCTTCACTGCATTTCAGAACATAAGCTTTGAAAGAGCCCTTCATCATATTTGTAATCCTTGGTTATTGGCTTTTATTTTGTGAACAAATTGCAGTTGCTCTGGGGCTGAAAACTTCTGTATCATAATATCTGTGTACTTAAGGAAGCCATATAGCATGCACACCTTAATTCTGACATCCCTTTACTGTTGAGTGCTTGACTTTGCAATGGCAATAATGTTCATTTAATTTGGTTTGCTTGCTTGTTTTCATGGAGTAATGAATAGGAAAGATTTCTAAAAGCAGTAGCACTTTACATTTGTCCTCATTTTGAGACGCCTTTCCTTTATCAGGCCTTACATGGCGCCAGTTGCCTGATGTGCTGCTGCAAGGAGAGGCAAGGGCTACATCACACAAGGGTGCTGACCCTTCACAGGACATGTGAATTGCAGAGATTCCCTTTGGAGGGATGGGTCCACCTGGATCCCCACAGCCAGATTGCGCCCTGGTGTGTTCAGTGCTCCCATGGTGGTGAGCAGGCTCCGGGCTGTACGCTGCACTCCAGCGTGCTCAGCCTAAGGAATGCTGAGAACCTCAGCTTGAAGCCACCTGGCTGGTGGGGAGCTACTGTGCCCTGATTACATGGCCTACCTTGATGGCATCAAAATGAAGAAGATAAACCTGAGGGGTGCCAGATAAACTCTTGCAATGACAGCAGTAATAGCAGCAATACACTGGCTATCCAGCCAAAGCAGGGAAAGTAGGATCAGACCCTCCAGCAGAGATCACGTCAGTCATGATTATCCCAGCACTGTGCGTCTCACTTCACAAAACTGCCAACAGATAATTCAGCAGTTCAAAAGAGAGCAGTGAGGACTGCAGGGGCACACACACAGCTCGCGAGTGTGGGTGGATGTGCTGGATCAGAGCTGTGGGGGTACGTGCCACGAGATCCTGCCCCGAAGCAATGCCTGGCACGGAGATTTGGACTCGGTGGAAAGGCAAAAATCACAGAAAAAGGCTTCGTTAGGAACCACATCTCTTGGATCACCTTGCCATCCCCCTGACATTCACAGGATACCTCTGTGTTTGTACCCAGGATGGAAGGATTGGTGATGAAGAAAAGCAAGGACTGCAGAATTACTGCACGGCTTTGCTGCAAATCCAGGTTTCGCTGGATCGCTATCACAGGAGGCAGGACTGGCTTGGCCCCGCTGCCCGCAAAGCCTTGGGCGCCATCCCCAGCAGCCCTGCCCCGGGTAGGACGTCTGCCAAGCCATGAGACGGCTGCCACCTTCCAGTCTGTGGCAAGTTTGTACCGAGATGTTGCATCTCAATAACTCTGCAGAGATCTGCTTCAGACAAGGTCAGAGAAGGGGGAACGCTCATCAGGGATCCCTGGCGGTATTCCCTTTCCTTCTCCACATCCATATCTCATCTCGCACTATCTTTCTTGCCCTGTTTTTTGTCCTGTCCCTTTTTTCTTGTTCATTGTCTTGACTCTTATATGTCCTGGCACTGACCCAGACCCTGTGCACAGCAGGCCAAATTCTGCTTTCTGTTATTCCCATGATTTAAGAAGATTTGCTGGATCAGGTGGAATTTGGCTCCATTAGCCAGATCAGCATAACAGAACAGACAGAGAAGCAGAGATTTTCCTCCGAGCTCATCCCATCGGACTTAGTCTATTCTGCCTTTGACAGAAAACATTTGCAAAACCTCATGAAAACCAGTGTTCCTCACCAGAAGGAGCAATGTACATGGGGCAAAGAAACATTTCACAAAATAACAAGCAAAAAATGTGACCGACGCCAGGTGCCTCCGCAGCACAGGATTAGGAGAAAAATGCTACAGGGTTCATATGAGAATAGAGGTGACATTCAATGTACTCTAGTGTCCACCAAGTTCCCACCTAATGTATTAGCAAGGCAGACCCCTCCTGTATTTCAGGAAGAGTTGTCTTGGGGTGAATAGAAGTTACAGTATACAGGAAGATCTTTCAAAGAGAGCCATATGGCATTACAACAGAGGGATTAGTGGATTAGTAGAGTAATTTTGGTTGTTTTAGGACAGGGCATGGATATAGTGTAGCACCAGCTCCATCCCCAAACGCCCCAGCTTCAGCAGGAAACATGCAATGTGCAGTTGGGTAGCACAGCAAAAGGAGGATGAGAGAAATCATTCTCCCAAGGAAAGAGATTGAGAACTTCCCTTTGTCCCCTTTCCTGGGAGGCTACTCAGGACTGTCCAAGAATTTCTACCCATGAAAGACCCAGCATCCCAGGACTGTTCCTATGAATAACCCAGGACCCTTCTTTTCCCCATATGAAATCCCTGCCAGGGCTGACAGCTTGATTTGCTTGATAAAAAAAAAAATCAGAATAAGCCAGTTTTGACAACCTGCTTCATCAGTGACAGTGGCAGCTGCAGGAATATTTTTAGTTCTGTGTCTCTCGTCCTCTACATAGTTCAGAAAATACTTCATTTTTTGCACAGTGGGTGGAAATGGAGATTAGTGCTTCCTAACGCTACAGCGATGCTCTCTGGATGAGCAGCAGAGATGGTGGTGGGAGGCCTGAAGCAAAGGGTGCGTTGTGCTTTCCTGAACTGGCAATGTCAGGAGGGGCAGATAATTGTAGAAACAGCAGCTCACAGTGGTGTTGCAGGCCCCAGGGGGTATTTTTACTGATTTTTTTGCACCTAAAAATGTGCTTTATGCCCTTAATGACAAACAAACCATCCAAGCCAAGTGTTTATCTTGGTGGGTCAGACCTGGAGTAGCAGGCAGGATGAATACGGTGCTTTTTTGGCTCTGCAGAGCCCTGCTGGATGGTGCATTAACTGTGCTGTTTAGCAGAGTGCTGTCGCTCTGCCAAGAGCCATGGAGTCCTTGCAAACAGAGCCACCCTGAGAGAAAATGTCTTGCGTGATTCTCTTCTTCCTGAGACCTGCAGGACCTGTGGTCTGCCAGGGCATGAGAAAAACAGCTTGTCAGCAGAGATGGGGACGGAGCCAATGACCTTCCCACTGCCCAGCCTGAGCAACCAATGATTATTCTTGTCCTCTTTCCTCCTTGTAGCTTCCAACCTAGAGAGCCTCAAGATCAGGATGATGCTGGGAATACCAGGGAGCACAAGATGTGACCCCCTGGCCACACGTGAGCAAGGACCCTCATCTCCTTCCCTCCGCACTACACATCCTCCCGCCGCCACTGCAGAGCTGCCAGTGCTATTTGCAAAGGGGCTCTAGACTCTGCAAGGAGGGTTGACCAGTTTTACTTAAAAGAAAAATTTGGAAAGCTTCCCAGATTATAATTACCTATATATAAATATAATGATAATTATACTCCCGAACTGAGACCTCAGAGCAAAGAGCTGGCAAGCAATGAGAGCTAAATTCATTAATGGCACAAAGGTTCTTCCTCCCTTTTATAAAACAAAAGCGAGTGATCCCTCAGGAAACCCAGCAACGACAGATGGCACTTACAAATATGTGCTGAGTTGGGGACAGGTGACACTGCTGGAAAGGGAGGACAACCAGCGAGGCCCATCACTGTTTTATTGATGGTTTCCAAAAGAATTTTGTGTGCTGGCATTTCGAACACATTCTATTTTTTCACACTTGGAGGTGGCAAGCTTCAGTGAAGATGATGGATGCTCAGCTCAGTATGTGACCAAATGCATTTATGAGGAAAAAAATGGCTCTTTTTAGGCTTCTTGGAAAAAAAAAAAAAATAGTGATCATGGAGCAAAGTGTGCCTCCAGATCTAGACTGGAAACCAAAGCAGAATCTTCCCATAAAACCCTAAGAAAGAAGAGGAAATAGCAATAGCTGTAATGCATTATGTGCAGAAAACACAGGGATTAGGAGAGGTACTGAGCACCTCCGTGTCACACATTCCCAGACTTTCTGCTGAGACAGTCACAAAGCCTCCCGGAGCGCCGCTATCAACCTGCCGCACTGACGTCACGCTCCTGCGCTAAGCATTTCAGTTTATTATTATTTTTCAAACAGTTTAACTAATCCCCTGCCTGAAAGTGTTTCATTACTGCTATGTGCTTTCTCTCATAAGAGACTGAAAAATGCATTCAAGTCTTTGAATGTAATTGAACTGCTGGAAATAATAAAGAAAAAAAGAAACAAGAAATAGCTCAGACAAATTTAATGGTGTTCCTGCTTTCACCCTGTCTTGTGTAACTGTGCTCGTTTACAAAGAGTTCAGAAACTCCTCAGCTGTTTTTTCCTTATAAATGCAGCCCTGACAAGTGACCACTGCACTGACCAAGAACTCCAAGCGCGAATGGTTCGGTTTGCGCTATCACACCATGTTACCATGCTGCAGCTGCAGTGTTACGAGCTGTTTTCCTGCTCCTGGCAGCAGGGCATCCTGGCTTTCTGCCTTCAGAGCTACAATCTGGAATTTCTGCACAGTTCTGCTGCTGGCCCCACTCCTCTTCACTCCGGAGCTTCCTCCTCCTCCTCGCCTGGGGAACTCATGTAGCAGCGGGTCCCGGGCTTGGGTATGAAGCAGGGTGGCAAAGTGTGCAGATGTTACTGGAACAGGCAGGTCAGTCAAACCCAAGAGTGTTTCAGGAGGCTTGAAAAAGTGCCTCATGCTGCTGCGGGAGAGGACAAGGCAGTGTCAAGGGGGAGAGCCGCAATAATGGCAAGGTGGGGAGAACCTTAATCCTGCCTCTCTAGACATGCAATGTGCAGACAGGAGGAGCGCAGGCAGGCAGCAGAGTTGGGAATCACTGTAATTACTAGAGGGCGACATTTCCCTGCTAACTAGGTGCCAGAAGAATAAACAGAGCATTGCAAGTGATGAGGGGAGAAGCGGAAAACGGCGGGAAGCACGAGGCGTCCCCCGGCAGCATGTGCTGGCACCGGGGCCACTCCGCAGGCGGCCCCAGGGGCCGCAGCATCTCCCGTGCACCCCATGCCATCCCCTTACGCGTCACCCCAATGCTGCTGGCCCTTCTGCTGGTGCCACTGTCAGTGACTGCTCCTGAGTGCTGCATCTGGGCTTTCCACACTGCTTATTTGGACTAGGACATCAGTCTCAGTTTTGATATAGTGTTTCATTACAGTTTTGTAGGACTCCATGTATGATGCACAAGCATCTGCAATGTTTCACTTTTCTCATGAACAAAAGTTGAGCTGTATAAGTTGAGGTTTTATTTGTTCTTCGCCACTGTATAGTTTCTGTGCATGAAGATTGCTCTTCCATTGACTTATTTGTCTATTGCGTGTCTTAACATGTTGGATTTTCAGCTAATATAAGTGAGGAGAAAAAAATACCAACTGTATTCCGAGTGAGGAAATTCACAGTGGTGTTTGAGAAGGGTGGAGCTGAGCTCCTTAGGGTAAATCCCAAGTGGATGGTATTAAGTCTAAGGAAATAAACAAGTTACAACACCAGATATCTCCCATCTCCACAGAGGATTTTAAAAGAAGCAACGGCACGATTGGTTAAAACAAACTTACTGTTTAAGAGCTCTAGGTGAGCTCTTCTTCTCTTACTACCTAATAGCTGCTCCGTACAGCCCAGGAGCCTTGAACACGATCCTGGCAAGAAGGACTGCAGCAGTTTGGCGGCTGCTTTTGGCTTCACAAATAATTAATGTTAGCAGTAAAAGTACATTCTGAAACCTTTCCAAACCCATGTGGTTCCTGACATAGGTGAAGGTTCAGATTGCGTCTTATGGAGCTCCAACTAATTCTTCCATTTGTAAAATAAACTCCTAGTAAATGTGTGAGAAAATACAGCAACTTTGGCTCGCTCAAGCTTTCCTGGATGGCAAACGAGACAGAGTCTTGCGCGAATTAGAAGTCCAGGTACCTGTTCACATAGTGACCTCTCATCATGAGGAGGACCAGCCACACAGCCCGCGCCTCATCTGTCGCAGAGGGAAGCAGCGGGACCCAGCGCAGCAAGCCTGAAACTCCAGCACGTTGTCTGTAATTCAGATTTGCTCCGCTTCAGTGTGATGCTTTATTTGAAATCATGGATAATAAACAATGTTCCCCTCCAGAACCTCATTTTGTTCAATTCTAATATATGGCACAAAACAACTGTTCTCTTTCCAGGTGCTGGAAAATTGGAAGGTTGAGAAATAAGATGTGGTTAAAGGCTGCGTTAGTGTTGGCTGTTGTGGTTTCTAAGGCTGTTTTCAAAAAGTGTTACCTGAGCAGGAATAGATCGCTGGCATGTCTGTGAAGTCAAAAAATATGTTTATGATTACATATATAAATTCATAGTTAACTTTGCATGTATACATCCCATATAATATTGCAGATATGATGTGTGTTCACAAATTTCATACACATATTTGTATTTTGAAATTTGTGTTGCACAGATGTCTAAATTTGAGCATGATTTTTCTTCTCATGTGCAAACCCCCTCCCTCCCAAAACAAACAAACAAACAAAAAACCCTGAATAAGTTCAGAAGATAAAAACACGATTTTTTTCTTGTGGAGGGAGGAAAACCTGCGCATCACCTTTTTTGATACTGAAAAAGCCCGTGACAAAAGGATTTTTGCCACTTCTATTCCGAGAAGTGAGGCATTCGCAGTACTGTTCTCCTGAACAGCAGCTTTTGAGTTTTTCATTAAAGGTCTGAGGGTCTCCGAGAAGCCCAGGTTCCTTACAAATTTCTTTTGCAAAGATGGACGTTACGCTGAATCACTTCTTTCCCAGCCTTAGAAATATTATCAGATCTAGACACAGGCAAATCTAACTCACTGTTTCTCTCTTCCTGGCCTAGAAACGTTGCAGTACAATTTAAGATGAGGAAATGAGTCCTCCTTGCCCTTGTAAACTTAGTATTTCAAGAAAATCTCTTGGTTTTTTTTCTGTATAGCTGAGCTCTGAATGGACCTGGGTAGTAATAATACCCCCTCCCCCTTTTTTGTTTTCTAATCTCCTTGCTTTTATTTCAACTACACTTTGGAAAGAAACTTGAAATACTTCACTCCCGGACAAGATGAAACAAGACTTTTTGAAGTCTGAAATGAATGTGTCATTGATGGCTACCAAAAAAACAAAGGACTGGGCAGAACCTCGCCCACTTGTGTATTTTTATGGAAATCACCCATCTTCTTGACACCACTGTGATATCTTGTATAAATAACGGCAGTAGATAGCAGAAAGTCAAAGGGAGAAACTAATTTTCTCTGAAACATCATCCTTCATTGAGGATTTGCCAGCTAAAACATTAGACAAATGTAATTCTGGCTTTTGTCCCCAACTTGAATTTTCTTCACCAACTATTTGGTTTTGCCACTATCTTTGTCTCTTCTGGGGAAAAAAAAAAAAAAAAGGAAAAAAAAAAGATTCACAGGAACAGCAAGCAAAGACTCATCAATCCAGATCCTATTTCCAAGCAAGCCAAGATCTCAGTTTCTATGGAAAGATCCATTTACGTGGAGCAATACTGAAATAGGTGCAATATATTTTTCCAGGGCCTGTGTTTGAAAACTGACTTGAGCAGCCCATGTGTTTTCCAAATAACTTTCTGTTTTCGCCTGGGCAGCAAGTCAGCCTTGTATTTGAATACAAGCAATTTACAATTTTACAATTATGCCTTTGAAATATACATTTTATCGTGAAATAATATGGCAGGCGGCATAAAGCATGACAGGACTTGCGAACTGTAGAGACCGTGTAATTCATGAAAATAGAGTAAAACAGGTCAGATGATAGATAGATAAACACGACCAAACTAACGGCTCCGCGAGCAGCGCTGATAAACGGCAGATGAGTCACCCAGGCAGAGGCGGCGCAGGCGGCTTTTCTTGTGGACCTGGGCAGTCCATTTAAAACCTCTGAAACAGGACTCGGATTTCAGGTGAAAAAAAAAATAGGAGGATTATTTTGTAACATGCTTTTAAAAAACATGGGCAATTACCATTGAGACCAGAAAATAGAGAGATCTGTGAAAAAAAATATGCCCAAGTTAATATTATTATGATTTACAACAATCACAATGAGGGTAAGTTCCCTGATTTTTGTGAACATTAAAAAGGACCACAACATTCATTCGGGCTTGAAGATGGGAAGGCTATGTCTAACTTGGTTTTAAATCTATTTCCTCCCTCCCTCTTTAAATGAACTATCCAGTTTCATCAGAGGGGTTGAAAGCGTAACTAAACTTCCATATCCCATAAAAAACACCGTAACCAGGTAAGGCTGAATCAGCTAAGCAACTTCCAAAACTTCAGTTTAAAAAACTGCAGGACATATTGGCACTAACTCTTTTTTTTTTTTTCTTCTCTTTCTTTCTTGAAGTATTGCAGTTCCAGGAATGAGAGCAATTTTAGGAAGGAGGGTTTTTACAGTCTCTTGCACATGCTACAGACACCAAGGTGACCCTAAGAGCTTTCTCCCAGGTCGCCTTCCTGCTTACACCCAGCACAGGGTGCTGCAAAGCCCCGGCTTGGATGGCTGCTCGCCTCACCCACCAGAGGACACTGCAGCCGCAGGGATGCGCGCGGCTGCGGCGCGCAAACGAGGGTGCAGCGCGGAATGAAGCGATTTCTCCCCAGCTCGCGGAGCCAGCGCTCTAACTGCTGGGAAAAGGGTGAAGTGGGGGCCTGGCTTTGCTTCGTCCCAAGGAACTCTCCAAGTTTGCAGCACTGGGCAGAATTGCATGCGAAGTGCCCCCAAGAAACCTTCCAGAAACCTGCCTGGCACTTGGCGTAGAGCAGAGTGGGAGAGTGCCAGCAAAAAGTGAAGGCTGGGACGCAGCGAAACGCTAGAATAAGGCAGAGAACTTGCACAGCCCAACTGCGATGGGGGCCGGACACCCAGCTGGGGGGGTGTTGTGACCACCTTACTCTGGAAGTTTTTTTTTTTTTTTTTTTTGCGGGGAATACTGAAAGTCAGACCTTGCAAATTCGCCGCCGCTGCGGAGGGCGCCGCGGCGGCGGGAATCAGGTGCCGCTGCCCCCGCAGCCGCCGCTGCCCCCGGGGGGCACCTGCCCCGCGGCTCCGTGCGG
>VWPW01014783.1:56727-140639 GCA_013389825.1 Crypturellus undulatus
GCCGCCGCTGCCCGGGCCCGGCCCGAGGGGCGCCCCGCGGCGGGCGCGCAGCCCCAACAGCCCCCCGCAGTTCCAGCTGCCCAGCTACCAGGTGTCCATCGCCGAGAACGAGCCGGCGGGCACGGCGGTGATCGCGCTGCGGGCGCACGACGCCGACGACGGCGAGGCCGGCCGGCTCACGTACTCCATGGAGGCGCTCTTTGACGAGCGCTCTAATGACTACTTCTCCATCGACGCCGAGACGGGCAGCGTGGTCACCACACGCAGCCTGGACCGCGAGACCAAGGACACGCACGTGCTCAAAGTGACCGCCTCTGACCACGGCTCCCCGCGCCGCCGCTCCGCCACCACCTATCTCACGGTGACCGTGAGTGACACGAATGACCACGAGCCCGTGTTCGAGCAGCCCGAGTACCGGGAGAGCATCCGGGAGAACCTGGAAGTGGGTTACGAGGTTCTGACGATCCGTGCTACCGATGGCGATGCCCCAGCCAACGCCAATATGCTGTACCGCCTGCTGGAGCCAGGAGCTGCTGATGGCGTCTTCGAGATCGATCCGCGCTCTGGGGTGGTGAGGACCCGTGCCCCAGTGGACCGTGAGGAGGTTTCTGAGTACCACCTGGTGGTGGAAGCTAATGACCAGGGCAAGGACCCAGGGCCTCGCAGTGCCACAGCCATGGTGCACATCACTGTGGAGGATGAGAACGACAACTACCCGCAGTTCAGTGAGAAGCGCTACCTCGTGCAGGTGCCAGAGGATGCCCCAGTGAACAGCCAGATACTGCAGGTGCAGGCCACTGACCGGGACCGGGGCAGCAATGCCCAGGTGCACTACAGTATTGTGAGCGGCAACCTGAAAGGTCAGTTCTACATCCACTCTTTCTCTGGCGCCATCGACCTGATCAACCCTCTGGATTATGAGACTATTCGGGAGTACACGCTGCGGATCAAAGCCCAGGATGGGGGCAGGCCTCCCTTAATCAACTCCAGTGGCATGGTGTCAGTGCAGGTCGTGGATGTAAATGACAATGCCCCCATCTTTGTTAGCACTCCCTTCCAGGCCACAGTGCTGGAGAACGTTCCTCTGGGCTACTCAGTGTTGCACATCCAGGCTGTGGATGCTGATTCCGGGGAAAACGCACGCCTGGAGTACAAACTCATAGAGATGACACCGCCTGCTGGAAGTGCTCCCATAGCAGGCGACTCTGGGTTCCCTTTTCAGATCAACAACAGCACCGGGTGGATCACGGTGTCGGCAGAGCTGGACCGAGAGACTGTAGAGAACTACCACTTTGGGGTGGAGGCCAGGGACCACGGTGTACCTGTCATGACCTCCTCAGCCAGTGTGTCCATTACAGTCCTGGATGTGAACGACAACAACCCTGCCTTCACCGAGAAGGTGTATCACCTCAGACTGAATGAGGACGCGGCTGTGGGCAGCAGCGTCCTCACACTGACAGCTGTGGACAGGGATGTCAACAGTGTCGTGACCTATCAGATCACCAGTGGCAACACCAGGAACCGTTTTGCCATCACCAGTCAGAGTGGAGGGGGACTGATCACCCTGGCCTTGCCCCTGGATTACAAGCAGGAGAGGCAGTACGTGCTCACAGTCACTGCCTCGGATGGCACTCGCTTTGACACTGTCCAGGTCTTCATTAATGTCACAGATGCCAACACACACCGTCCAGTCTTCCAAAGCTCCCACTACACTGTGAGCGTCAGTGAGGACAAGCCCATTGGCACCTCTATTGTCACCATCAGTGCCACTGATGAGGACACAGGGGAGAACGCGAGGATCACTTACATTTTGGATGATAACATCCCCCAGTTCCGCATTGACCCCGATACAGGCACCATCACCACCTTGATGGAGCTGGATTACGAAGACCAAGCCTCCTACACATTGGCGATTACAGCCCATGACAATGGCATTCCCCAGAAGTCTGACACCACCTATGTTGAGATCCTCATCCTGGATGCCAATGACAATGCACCCCGCTTCCTGCGCGACCGCTACCAGGGCTCGGTTTTTGAGGATGTGCCTCTCTCTACCAGTGTCCTGCAACTGTCAGCTACGGACCGTGACTCGGGCCTCAATGGCCGTCTCCTCTACACCTTCCAAGGTGGTGATGATGGAGACGGAGACTTCTACATCGAGCCCACTTCGGGGGTGATACGCACACTGCGCAAACTCGACCGTGAAAATGTGGCAGTCTACAGCCTGCGGGCCTTTGCTGTAGACAGGGGCAGCCCACCCCTGAAAGCATCTGTGGATATCCAGGTGACTGTGCTGGACATCAATGACAATCCTCCGGTCTTTGAGAAGGATGAATTTGACATCTTTGTGGAGGAGAACAGCCCTGTGGGCTCTATTGTGGCGCGTATCAGTGCAGCTGACCCTGACGAGGGAACCAATGCCCAGATCATGTACCAGATTGTGGAGGGCAACATCCCTGAGGTCTTCCAGCTGGACTTGCTCAATGGGGACCTCACAGCCCTGATGGACCTGGATTATGAGAGCCGGACAGAGTATGTGATCGTGGTGCAGGCCACTTCTGCCCCTCTTGTCAGCCGAGCTACTGTGCACATCCGCCTCCTGGATCAGAATGATAACCCACCTGTCCTGCAGGACTTCCAGATCCTCTTCAACAACTATGTGACCAACAAGTCCAATAGCTTCCCCTCTGGTGTGATTGGCAAGATCCCAGCTCATGATCCTGATGTGTCTGACAGCCTGGCTTACACCTTTGTGCAAGGCAATGAGTTAAATTTGCTGCTTTTGGACTCTGCCACCGGGGAGCTCAAGCTCAGTCGGGATCTGGACAACAACAGACCCCTGGAAGCCCTCATGAAAGTATCAGTTTCAGGTAAGCGATTGTACAAATGTAACAAAGTGTGTAAATCTGCTTGTGTAGGAACAGCCTATATGCAGTTTACAGTGCAACCTTCAGTTTCCCTATGCAGCAGTTTGTCTGTGGAATTCTTGGAGAGGAACCACAAAAATGTGTCGGGCCCGTGTGCCATGGTGGTGTGTTGAAGCTGTTGATTAAATGTGGCTGAAGCGATGTGTCTAACTTGAAAAGATGTAAGGTGTGCACACTGTCTTTAGTGCTTAAACTTCAACACCATGGCTTTGGAGAGCTTTCTCCCACTTTTATTTTCTCTCTCATTTTTTTTTTTTTTTAAGAAAAAAAGTGATGATTTTGTATTACTTTGCTTTTTAACAAGATAGAGCTCATTTGTGTATTCCAGTTCGTGTACTGGGAGGTCTGGCTGATAAATCCCTAGCCTGGCCCATTGGTGAGCAGTGGGTACATGTGAAGCTGGTGGAGCCATGCTTGCCTGGCAGGCAGCACGTCTGGCCTCTGGTTTGCACTGCCGGTGTGTGTTTGTGTGGGAAAGGCCTGCTCCTACAGCAGTGAGTTATAGCTGTGTGATAGCACTGGAACAGCTAATTGCACAGGGGTAGCTTTATTAGGGCTAAATGCAGATACTGGCCAAGTGCAGCACCAAAATCGGCACCGAAAAATCTGCCGCTGGGGTTGGGTGAGAGGACTCGCTGGAGGGTATCATAGGATTAAATTACTTGGAAAAATTGCTTGTGTGCGTGAGGACTGCTTCTTCCGTTGAGTGGACTGTTCAATATTGCTCCATATTCTTATATGCGCTTTTAGGAGATTATTCTTTTTCTGCTCAGCTGCTTGTTTATTGTGGAATTACTTCTTATGTCTCTGACTGTGGCATAATCATGCAATGAATAATTTCCTTCGCAGGTGCCACTTATAAAGTTTGCTGTGGATCTGATCCCATACTTGTGTTGACTTTCAGAGGTTATACCCAGACACGTTCCTCTCCCCATCTCTGTGCAAGCTAAAGCTAATATTTGTATTCTTTCTGCATAAAATAGCTGGAAGCAGTCGCTATATATAATGGCACTTTAGGAGATGCTTCTCTTTGGGAGATTGTATTTAAAAAGAAATACCTGACTGTGGCTCTAATCCCAGCAGCTCTTGTTACTGTAGGTAGTTATTTGGAGAGTGGCGGGGCCCTAGGGTAGTGAGCAATCCTCTCCGTTGTGTTTGCAGGCTTGAGCCTCTTTTTGCTTCAGGGAAATGGAAGTGATATTAAGTGAACGGATTGAAATTATTGTGGTGTGATGCCTGAAAAGGGCCCCAGTTTCTTGCAAAAGGCTACAGGGCAGTTAGTGTGGTAAGTTAGCTCATAAATGCTGTTTCCATGTCCTGTGAGGACCTACCGGAAAAAAAAGGCAGCTGCTTGTGACCTTAAAAAAAAAAACCCAACATTTGGATTAACATACAGGTAACTGCGTGGTCATTGTCTGTCTGAACCAGCAGCGCTTTATCTAGCAGCAAGAGATAAGGGCTCGGCACCAGGCAAGAAGCTTAGGAAAGTCATTTTGTTAGACGACTTGAGGAGAGTGCTCGGGACAGAAAAACAGATTATACAAAGTAGTCCTGTCTTCTTGCTGTAATGGCGTTGAAGCTCTTTTTACAGTTTAAATGGATGAAATCCAAGATAGCAGAATGAAGGAATTAAAACCTCTGTTTTGTTAAGTAATAGGAGCTTGATGGTTAAGTGCATGATTTTCATATTTGGTGCGGATGTGAACTTTGAAAGTCTTCCATGATTTCGATCAAAAGTGTCTGTCTGCTGCCCGCTCGGAAATGTTTGAAAGGAGAGAGCTTTTTACAGGTAGGATTTTAAAGTAATTTTGACAGCACTGAGCCCCATCTGATGTTGATTTTGAAAAGTTTGCTCTGTGGAAATGGGAAAAAGCGACGTTTTGCGGAGTTTGGGATTATATCCAGGAAACTCTCACCTGGCTGCTTTCTCTGCTTATCTGATGTAGGCAGAGAAGAAGCTCAGACTGAAATACTCCATGTGGTTATCTCCAAGTGTTGCAACATACTTGTAAATCATCTGCTAAAATGACCTGCCAGTTAACTGAAAAACGTGTCTATCGAGTAGCCATTAACCTCTCAACCCAGACAGAAAGTCCTGCCCTAGTCACAGCTGCTGCTGAGGTCAGTGACGAGCTTGAGCTCTTGGTGAACTTGGGGAATTCAATCTACAAACGAGTCGGAAGTGACATTGCTAGATTAAAATTACGTTTTTTATCAGCAGCGTGGTCTGCTCCAAAGGCACGTGGATGTGTGTGAGGCCAGTGAGGACATACACTATTTGGTTAAATTTCTATGAGACTTTGATATTTAGTGAACCCCAGTTTACTTTAATTTGATGGGAAAATGACTTGTATGCGTGTGGTGATTTTTGGCCTGCTGCGTATGAACAAAGTGGTAGGAATTGTGGAAAACAAAACTGTAACAACTGATTTAGTAAAACGCAAGAACGGTACACTTCATTAAAAAGAAAAATAATAACCAAATGAGATGAATGTGTTGAGCAGCGTGTGGGCCTGTGGGTGAGCGCCCGCGGCAGGTGGGGCCGGGCTGGGCCGAGGGGGAGGACGGGGCGGTAGGAATGTGGCTGGTGGTGCTTCTGCGGGTGTGTGGGCATTAGCATTTGATTTTGGATCCTGAGGGAGCTTTTGAAGTCAGTCTCTTTTGAAGCTAGTCTCTCCGTGTCAGCCTCTCGCGTTGCCTGCCACGGGGGCAGCCTGCGTGGATGAGCCGCTGGGGCGAAACTAAACCCTGTGTGCCCATCCACTAAATCCCATTCCCTGGGATTTCATTTTCTTGAGCAAACTTGGGGATGGGCGGTACATCAGAAACACGGGCGAGCTTGCTCCGAAAGCTGGTTCAGTGCCCGAGCTCCTCGCACGGTTTGGGGTGGCCAGCGGCGCCTCGGCCTTCGCGCCCTCAGGGCTTTCCTGCGAGAAGGCCGAGCTCGGGCACGTGGCCCCTTTCCTGCGTGTAGCCTCACCAGGTTTGCATTTTCCAAACAGCAGGGAGGAAATCCAGCCGCTGCTGAAATCCTGCCCTCGCTTTGTGAGAGGGAAGGGTTTTAGCCAGAACTTCTAAAAACGGTGGTTGTTGGTAGATCCATCTGTGATTTCTCTGTGTTATTAATAAACATGTGGCTTAAATAGGGTTGCTACAGACATTTGTTTTTTTGCCTACAGTTATACTTTCAGCACCGAAAGGGACATTGTGAAATGGATTTCAGTTAGTTTGGAATTTATCTAGTCAAAAAACGATTTAAGCACTGCTCAGGTAACACCACGTTTGCCTCGTGCCCCACGTTTGCCTCCTCTTGCGCTGCGGTGGAAGCTGGTGCTGGCCTCAGCTTTGCACAGCCGGTGCCCAGATGTGCGCTGGGATCGCCCACAAATGCTGCTGCAGCACAGGTAGTCTTGCTTGTCATGAGTGATAGCTCTCTGCCGTGCAGCACATCCCTACGTTAACTCCTCCAGGATTGCGGTCTAGTCAGAATGCAGGTAACATACCCAGCCTGACTATATACTGGAGCCTCCAACTGGTTAATATAAATTTGGGACACAGCGTTTAAGAGCTGTTACCCTCAGCAAGAGGTAGAAACCCTGGGATTTTTGAGTGTATGCAACTTAAAGTATTGCCTTTTGCATTTCTTTGACTTTTACGCTCTGAGGGATTTAGTGACCTTATTGACTATCAACAAATACTGGCCGAGGTAGAGCTCATTTGCATGGCAATACTCTTTTGTTATTTTGACCTAGAGATGGCTAAAAAAGCTTCATTATTATTGTAATTTGACAGTCATTATGTTAATGATCCTGCATCTCCAGCTCAGTGTGTTCTCCTGCAGGTCTAAAAACAGATACTATACTTTAGCTCTTACGATAAATTTGAGGCCCTTCTTGTGCTGTAAACTCAACTTTTGGGACTTTGACTGTTTGGAGAAAAATTTGGATTAAAGGAAAAAAATAAAAGAGGGAAGAGCAATTGAGTAGGCTGAAAGACTCTTGTGGGTGGGTGTAAAGGGTGGCTGGGGTGGCGGTGCTGGCCTGGGGCAAGCGTGAGCTGTGTAGCTGTGTTACCGTTGTTGTCAAGGTCTCGTCCGGTTCGGGCAGAGCAACCGCCTCGCTAGTCCACAAGCGACGTTGCTGCCATCTCGCGAGGATGGGCGTCCCTCTCCGTGGGTCCTGGCTGGAGCAGCAGCCTGGTTTCAGGTGTCAGCTGGGAGGGATTAGCGCGTGAGCTGCTCTCCGCAACTGCGATGCCGTTGCTGCAGGTTATACAATTGCAAGATTGTAGGAACGGGAGGATGCTCCTGCTGGCTCCTCCGGTCCGAGGCGGCGTATCCGCGCATACTTCTCTGAGAGTGCTGCCGTGGTGGCAGCGCGAGCTCCGTCCCAGCTAGAGCCCCGCGCTGGAATTTGGAGCTCTGCTCTTGCTGGCGATCCTGCACGGCCCTGCCTGCACTTGCACTGTGTGTGCAGCACATGCTAAAGGGAGGAAGAAGCAGGGACTTGCAGGCAGTGGAGACCAGGGGGAGTCATAAGTAGCCTCCTTGGCAGACGGCCCGTCAGCGTGGCACAGCGAGCGTGCCCAGTGGTTCTTGCCATGTGTGTTGCATGGAGCTGAAAGGTTTTATCAATTTTAGTAGTTTTCGTGCAATGTTTCTGAAAACTTATGTTTGTTTTCCTAAAATGATGACTCGATAGTAGTGATTAGCTTTTCCAAGTTGGGATAGCTCGGAGATTTCTCGTGGCTGATATCCAACCAATATAAAAGTTGTTGCTAACTCATTGCTTTCATATGTGTTTCCTCTCATGTAATTCCTGATTTCATAGGGGTGGTGTGTTTTTATTTCAAAAGGCAGGAAAACATCTATGGCTATGAGAGCAACATATCTAATGGAAGACTGACTAGCAAAATAACTTTTTAGTGAGTTAAAAGATAGCTACTGCAAGCAGACTAGTAAATCAGTGCACATCTACAGCTCACACTCCTGTCGGTGAGGAGTTTCTTCACTAAAGCGGTGATCCCTAATAATAAAAATAAACCTTTACCACAAAACACTTTAGGGAATAAATGAGATGGTTCATCTCATCACTTCTGCAAAATGCTACTGTGAAGAGCAGCCAGCACTGAGGATGTTTGCTTCTCCCTGCTTGCATGCAGGGCATGTGGTTTTGTGGCACAGTTTTTGCCAAGGTGTTTGTACCCTGGTGTGCTTCTGCATAGGCAGCATATACACATACATGATTCTTACCCTCATCCTGCAAAGTGAAGTCTGGAAGCACAAATACTGGAGATCTCTTACCACTACCACCTTCAGGAAAAGGTTCCTGGGCCAGAGCAGCCTACAGACCTTTGGGTCTAAAGACAAAAGGGTGAATTCGACACATAGCAGCTTCCACTTTTCCCTGGGTAAAAATGCAGAACACAGGCTCTATGAAGCAGGTAGATGAACTACATGTTTTATCTGGGTCGCAAGTAGGTCCTGAGTCTGCCTGCCTGGTGCCGTGCAGGCGGTCAGGGCTGTCGCCAGTGGGTGAGCGCAGCGGAGTCGGAGGCAGCCCTCGCGCTTCAGCTCGTTGATAAGATAATGTCTATCCAAACCCTAAGCAAACCCCAACTCAGCAGTGCTGCCTAAACCCCAAATTAAGAGTGTGTTTATATTTGCAAGTCAGGTCACAGTCTTCCTGTTAAGTTTCTCTGCAAGTTATTGGATTGCCACAGGGTTTTCAGCATTTTTTATGGCTGGCTTTGTGTACACTTCACTCAGTGCAGTGATGGTTTATTTTATTTTTTATTGCCTAAACATTGATGCTTCCCTCAGTGCAGTGCAGAAATGTGCTATGCTGGGAGACTTTAGTATGACAGTAAGGAGGCATAAGAAAAATGGGACTTTAGATGTTAAAGGCAGAAAGATCTACTAGACTTTTTTTGAAACAGTCTCAAGGGATAAAAGTTAGGCTTAGAGCAACATGAAGGTTTTTTGCCTGAAAACTTTTTCCCTATTACAAAGTTATTTGCAAGTGGGGAGGTAGTTAAAATAATCAATGTTGAAATGGATTGGTAATTGTTTTGTGTTTCTGGGCTCCTTTTTAACCTTCAGGATTTATTCATGCTTTTTTTTATTTAGTATATCCTTTTTTGCTTTCGTCTTGAAAGTCATTGACATTAAATGTTATTTCTGATTATGGATGAAAAGTAGGAAGAATTCTTTTCTTATCTTGGTCATAGATTTCTTTGCTATTCAGCATGCTTTAGGAAGAAGGGGCTGTGGAGCCTAGTGAAAACTGCCAAATACAGAATAAATAGTTGCTATCAAAGGTAATGACCAAAGGACCTCTTATTTAGAAAAATAAAAGAACAACTTTGCAGACTTGGATGCTAGAATAGTGGTAACCCATCCTAGAAGTAGTGACATGGGTAGTGTGGTGTGAAGCAGTGGGATGTTTTGTCGTATAATGTCCCGCGTCCCAAGCAGTATTTGAGGAAGTAGCTCTCAATAAAGCATATAATTTCATCTTTGCTTGTTGAATGGCCAGTTCTTTTTTGGAACGTAGTATCGTAAAACTCTGATTTGTTGTTGAATCCCATCTTTGAAATAAATGGATTTTCTCAGCCCCTTCTATGCAAAGCTGCACATCAGACGAGTGAAGGCTGAGGAGTGCGATGCTGGGTTTCAGGTATAGCGCCGCGTGGGTGCCACAGCTCAGGTGGGCGTTTCTGGCCAGACCCTTCACAGGATCTCGCATGGGAACCCAGGTACTCTCGCATCGCTCAGGCCAGCCTGACTCCTGCCTGGATATCTCTGGGCTTCAGGACGGGCAGGTTGGAGTGTAGGCAGCGCCCTGGCTCAGCTGCGACTGATGCAAAGACTGTGGCAACGGGACCAAGCTCTGGGTTGGGAGCACAGTTATTTGCTGGGCAGAGAAGAGGCAAAAGTGAAGCAGAAACCTCTTCCAAAGCCAACTGCTACAAATACCTTCTCAATATTCAGGAGTGTGGGCAACTCTAGCTGTAACGCTCATGCATAGGAGATGAGTAAGGGCAGGATCAAATGGCCGGAGCAACACACTGCCTCCTGCTTCCTCCACCCCCTCACTTTTATAACCCCATGGGATTTGGAGGGCCAGTTGGTGGGGTCAGACTTGCCACATCAGAGTGCTTGAGATCACAATCCAATTTATATGCTTGACTCAGTATTACCTAAATTACTGGATTCGGGCAACTCACTGTCTTAGCTTTCTTTGGCATTCTGACTTGCATTTCTGAAAATTTCTATGGTAACTTAGTAGGAAATGTGGTAGGGGTAAAAGGGTTGAAGATATTTAGATCACATCTAACAACCCCCTTTGGCAGTTTTCCATGTTATAATCATTCTATCCAGGTTTGTGTGGGAATGATAATGTTTTTAGACAAAATAGTACTTAAACTACTCTGACATCCACTTTGACATTTCAGAAACAAATGTCAATGCTGTCTGTCATGATTAGCTGGCTTTTCTGTTGTGTGTTGCCTTTTTCTAGGACTGTTTCGCCAAAAGTTGCATAAAGCAGAGTATATAACAAGTTGACAAGGGGTTCAACTCTTCAAAGCCTTGTTCACAGTAGTAGTCCACTTGAAAGAAAGAACTTCTGATTAAATTCATTTTGCCACTCTATTTTTCTGTGACAAGCAAGAGTTTTACTGTTTTTTTTTTTTCTCCTCTAATGCAGCTCTCTTTCCAGTGTCGAAAACACTGAACTATTTATAGATGTAACAAAAGTTTCCAAAGGAAGCAAGATGGAATCTCCATGGAAAATTTTGCAACTTGTTATTCAGAGGTTTCATGTTTGGTAAAGATTTGTCCAATATAGTTTTTAATAAGGCATGAGTGTGAACGCTCTCTTAGATTTCACATGAACTTTTTGATTTTGTTGGAATAGTGTAAGCAAAGATAGAATTTGGTTCCTATGGCTGGATTTGTATCATCTGACATTATCCATAGGGGAAATGAGTCATCTGTTGAAGGCTCGTCCCATCCACGTTCAGCTGGTGGGTGGAGGGCTGCAGGGGGGTGATGTGCATCTCACTCCACTGGTTAAAGAGTGAACAGAGATGGTTGACTGGGGCTAATTGCTGCGCTGTTAGGTAGCTGAAGTTCAGTGGGATGAAACTGCCCTAAATATCTGCCAGAAAGGAAGGATTGGTTTTCCTGGAGATGATTATGCTCACTTCTGCAACAGAAAACTAGCTGTGTTAGCAAGCTTGGCATTCCAAAAGGGGCTGGTGGAGACTGTAACGTGCAAATAGGAAAATGTTTTACGATGAGTAGCATTGGGGTATACTGGAAATGTTTGCAAGAGCGAGTATATGAGGGAGAAAAGTATGCTCTTATGGGAATCTGGCATTTGACAAAGAAGTGAAGTTCAAAACTACTTCTTAAGGTGATCTTTGCACTTGGGCAACAAAAAGCTATTCGACAGAAGAGTAGGATTTGCTAACAGTAGAGAAAAGAAAACTTTGGGACTTTGTTTGAACAAGCAGTTACAGCTGCTAATCTGTAACTGCTTTCATATTTATTCCAGTATTTACACTTGCCAGGCACACACAAAAAAGCAAATAAATGACACGGTAAAGCTGTAGTAAATCCTATACAGGCCACTTAATAAGCACAGACACATTATGCTTATCAAATACAAAGAGAGGCATACATGGCCAACCTGCTTTCAACACCACTGCAGGACGCGCGGTAGATGCTGCGTTCCAGCAGGTCTGTAGCACTTTTGTAAATGACACATCTGGTCAAAGTATTTCAACGCTTTCCGAAGAAGGGAGACCAGGGAGAGCCCATTGCTAACAACCAGTGTCAACACCAGCTCTCTCTCCTAGCCTAGCGAGGAGTCTGTAGTTTATAGATAGCTTCAGGGAGGAGCACAGCCACCTGAACCTGCGGAAAGGGGCAGCGTGGAGCAGCCCCTTGAACCAGTTTGAAGTTCATGGATGTGATGTCTTTACAGTTGTCTAACAGTCTGTCTTTACAGTTGTATCCCAAGGGACTTAAAGGGTTTGGAAGTCTTCCTGAGAGTTAATAGCCATAATTTAGCAAAATTAATCAGGATGATTCTGTGTAGCCACTTTGCCTCTGGAGTAGGTTTCATGGGCACGAAGAATTACTGATCTGTTGACTTTGCTCTTTCATTTCATTAGCTCCAGATCAGATTCTTTCACCTTGTTTGGAACTGATGTTAGCAGCTCACTTAGTTTCTTTGATTGAATTTATGCCACAGCACTTGAGATTGTCCAGGGAGGCAGTCCAGAGCACCCGTACTTTACTCTTGTGCTGTTATCATTCATTGTACGAGGTCTAGCACTGAAGGAGAGCCTTTAACATCCTGGCTGTATATTTTTTCGAGATGGTTGTCTGAATTGAACTTAAATCCCATAGAAGTTGTCACATGCTCGCTAGGGCACCATTTGCTTTAGCAATGTGTGGCTTCCAGCCTTGGGACCCTGCTGGGCAGAGCCCTAGTTACTGGCTTGGCATGGGTAGGGAGAGGCCTTTGGCATCTCTCAAGACTTGGATCCCGCGGGGCACTTGCATGCTGAGCTGAGTGTTACAGGCCACAGGGCCTCGCTTCCCAGGTGTCTGTCCTCTGGAGTGGTGTCCTGATTTAGGCAATTAAGTGTCCCGTAAAGTGGGAGCACTTGAAATACCACCCGGCTACCGCTGAGGCACTTCACTCAGCATAGCGATGGGGACACTTATCTGGGGCAGAGATGGGCTGGGCTCCAGCCCTTGATCTCAAAGCCATTGCTGTGCTACACATTAAAGAGAAGCCGAATATGATACAGAAACAGTTTGGGATTTACGATTCCCATCTCTTAGGTAAGTGCCGTAAGCTCGAGTCATGATTGCACTTGCAGCGCTCCAGCAGACAGCCTTCCGGGTCCGTTTGTCTCCTGGCTTTAGCTATTTGTAAATGCGTACCTCAAAAAGCCTCCTCTGACATGCATTCCTGTGGAGAAGCCCTGGATGGACTAAAGGGCCAGTTATGATCGGATTCACGGGATCAACCCATCGCACTGCTGAGAATCTTGAGCTTGATGCACCTTCGCATCCCGTGTAGCCCTCCTCCTCGCTGCAGTCTGTCACGATGACAGACTCGCTCGTCATTGCCGACGAGTCGGTGCCTGCGCTGGGGCCCGCGGCTGCTCCGCGGCGTCACGACTCCCGTGTCGAGGAGCTCCCTGCAAACCCTCCCACCGCCACGCTGGGCCCCGCTCCATGCGGCCTGCGTTTCTGGCGTCACCCTTTTCCTTACGGACGTAGTTTAATTTGGCAGTGTGTGCTCCCACCGACGAGCTCTCCATCTGTCAGGCAAGGGTCTGCTGGTTTGAATCCCCTCTTTACTTCAGTTTCTGGAATTCTCAAAACCTGCCCCTTGATTCTGGTTTTGCAGCCTGTTGTTTGGAGAAGATTCGTTCAAAAGGTTCAAATGGATGTTTGAAGAATGTGTTTTTTTTTAGCTTACTATTTAAAAGTGAAATAATTGGTTTAGGAAGTTTACAAATAGTGTATGTCACTAGCTTCCCAAGATTGCAGAGAGTGAGCTAGAAGAACTTTATAGAGGTTTGAGGAATAGTTTCACATGATACTTGAAGAAATTAAGTGTGAAAAACACAGAAGGTAATAGTTTGTGCTGTGTTTGAGTTTTAAGCAAGACACAGATAAAAAAGAGGCAGATGCAAAAGATCCTAAAAAAAGAGGAATGCAAAAGAGACTTTGCATTTCCCAGATGGGCAATTTGGAGCCACTTAGAACGTCCCATACATGTAAAAAAAGAAAAAGAAAAAAAAAAGAAAGCTGTGATGCAGGAAAAAAATCTGTTTTTTTTTTTGGTTTTGTTTTTCTGAAGTGACAGGTTCTGTTCAATTTAGCTTTTACTTACTGAGTTACTTAACATTATTCTATGCTGAATTTGGAAATCTCAACCTTGTGTTTGAGGAATCGATGTTGAGACGCAGGCCCTTTCACCCATAACCTCCTGCTGAAGGGAGCGCTCCCGCTGTTTGCAGGTCGGGCAGTGCCCTCCAAGCTGCCGACAGCACGACTGGAGGTGTTTGCCCTGCTGATGCAAAGTGTAAACCCAGGACATGTTTTAGGACTTGGTGGATGAAACTTTAATATACCAAAACATGCTGGTCTTTCTTTTTTTGCCAATGTTTTGTTAATTGAGTACAAACATCCTTCCTCATTCCCTTTCCTCTTTCCTGTTGGCTGGCAAGGCAGGTTTCTCTTTTATCCATTTCCCTTGTTTTGGCCGTTACGCTCTTTCCATACTGACTGTGTCATGGGTGCATTCGCTCCGTTGTGGTGGGCAGATTCCATTTCTTCTAGGGGTGCCCTGAAAGCGGGTTCCCTGTGTGCAGGGCTCTGAGGGGGCTCCCATAGCATGCGGGGAAGCAGACTGTGCTGGGCAGGACAGGGGACCAATGGCAACTCTGCGCTCCAAGAAGAGCGCTCTGTGCTCCCTGTCCAGAGCAGGGGATCTCCTGGAGCAGCCAGGGCTTCCTTTTGGAGGGCATTTCCCTCACAATCCCTCAGGAGTGTTGGGAAGAGGCATGGTGCATACCCAGGCCATGCAGGACTGGCACACGGCCAGCAGGCTCCCTGGGAGAACATGTCCGGCGCCTCCTTGTCGGTGCTGGAGGTCATCCCGAGCTGCGGGCTCTGCCCAGGGCTCCCTGCACCACCAGAGCCCTCCAGGTGGGAACTGGCGACCTAGGGAGGCTTCACTCGTGGCACGTACAGCCGCTGCGGCGAGCCGGCATCCGGGACACGTCCATGCTCTGGATGTTGGTGCTTGGCATCTCGGCAGTCCGTGGGGGCAGTGCTCGGCGCCAGAGTGGGGAATTCAGCCCCGTTTGTGTGCAGGGACTCACTCCGGTTCTTTATTTTCCTTGTGACTGGCTGCATCTGTCATTACTGTCAGCTCCAGCAAATATGTGTTGTTACTTCTCTGTGCATCTGTTCCCTTACAGTTTAGATAACAGCAGTACCTGTAACTTTGTTCAGGTTTAAGAGGCTTTAAATAAAGAAATTCCTAATTACTACTAACAGTATTGATGGATGTGAATGATTAATAGCAGTAAATTCAGGTGAGAACTGAGAGGTGAGGACTTTTTTATATGGTCTGTGGTGAGCCTGTTTGTTTGGTATGAATGAGTTTTGCAAACTTTCGAACAGTTGCTTTTAAATTACATCCTTTGCCAAATTGTTGGTTATTTCTTAATCTGCGATGACTAATCGGCTCCTTGGCACAGTGCATGTCTATCAGTAGGGCTGCTCTGAAGCCGAGGTGCTGAGACGATCAGATAAAACTACCCAAATTCCTTAGAAGTCTCAGGAGCCGTTTCCTGCTGCTTCCTTGTTTTTTTCTTCTCCTCTCTTTGGTAGAGGAGGATTCACCCGCCACTCTGCGGTGCTGCCAGTGACACCCTGGTCTCACTGTTCATCTCCTTAATCTGACTTGGTCTGTCAAGAGATCCCGTTGCTCTTTTCAAGGCCTGAAGGGAAAGTGAAGTGACAACTTTCATGGCTGAGTTGGGAGCTTTCCGTCGGCTCTAATTACTGGTGTCTGCTTCGACTGAAACGTGTCTGTGGAGTCAAGTTTACTTGCTTAACTCGCACTCAGTGCCTCCCCTATAACTCCTATAGGATGACTTTTTATTGTGATAGTGCTGTGTAAAGATGGTACTTTGGGCATTTGAAAGTACTTAAACATATAAATGAATAATGATAAGAAAAGACTAATGAAATTCTGGTAGCTTGATTAAACTGAATTTTAGATAAGCAAATCTCTTTGATTTTGTGAAATTTACGGTTTTTGCTTTCTGGGTTCTTTATTGTTACTGGTTTAATCACGTTATATAGTATAGTGCAATACCCCAAAGGGTGCCCGCTTTGCTCAGTCACTAGGTAAGGCTCAGCCAAGGTCACTGAATCCCTCCCTTTTATCGGCAGCGAGCTCAGCCTGATCATGTAAGTGCCACCTGTGTGTGTTTGCTCTCACTGAGCATTTTCTGCCTTGCATTTCATAGTGCAGCGGTTACTAAACGTGATCCAGCTCCGTGGCAAGAACGATCCCTCCCTGCGCCCCGGGGGCTGGAGCTACCACTCTGCGATGCTGATCCAGTTGGGCCACAAGGGCATTTAATTACTTTTGGGAATCCTGTGCTAGCACCCTGCCACTGCTTCTGTTCCCTGTTAGATTTCCAAATTAATTTCTTTTCACTTGTAGAGGTTTTGTAGCATTTAATTTTCTCTTTGATAATTTGTGAGTCACTAAAAGCTCAGGGAACATAAGAGCCTACTTGGGATGGCATTTCAGCACATTTCTCACATTTTTTTTCTGTTGGGCTGGCTACTACTGTCTGTTTGGAAGCAGTGCTGTCCCTTCCCTTCAGAAGTAGCGCATCACTTATATGTAGTGCTGGAATGAGGTTGTGATCTGTCAGGGCTGCGCTGTCCTCTCCTTGGACTCCGTCCAGCTCTCAGGTAGTGCTTACAAGGGTTCTTCCACAGGGATTATTTCCAGCAGATACACTATCCTCTTTTGGAGTCCTACTCCCCTCCAATATCAGCGGTAGAGCAGAGACGTGTCCCAAACAGAATCATGTCACCTCAGTGAAGCTCTGGGAACACATTTGCTCTTTCGTTTTAAGGAGCCGAGGAGGAATTTGGAGAAGAACCTTCCTGAGATTCCCACTGCGCAGATGCAACTCCCTAAAAATAAATGACCTGTGAACAGGACTTTTAGTAGTCCCTCAGGGTGAGAAATGTGTGTGAAATGGCTGTTGGGGAGCAGAAAAGTGTCGTGAAACTGTACCAGGGTAGAGGTTGAGGATCTGCAGCCTGAGGCTGCTCATTCCAAGAGGAAAGGAGAGAGTAAGTTTAGAATAAATGATGGGCCCGTGATCCTCTTTCTTAAATGTGTTGCTGGGCACAGTCAGGCATCTCGATGGAGCTGAGGAAAATGTCATGTTTCTTTCCGTGGTATGACTGAAAAGGAGGAAAAAGGAAGTAATCAGGGGTTACTTAATACCAGGGTGGAAAAATTATATTCTGCATTCCAAAATTATAGTAATTTATTATTCTTGTCCAACCACCATCAGTCAGTTTAAATTGGTACAGAAAGAAGCAATATGATATCTGAAATATTCACTGGAATATGGGTCTTCCACTTTAGGATTGTGTTAAGTGCAGTGGTTTTATTAAAGAAAGTGAGGTATCATGTTATTGTACTGCTCATTCCTCTTGTCTGTAGTATTCCAGTAGCTTTCATTTGAGAAAAAGGTAATTTATCCTGGGAAAGATGTTCAGAGAACAAGCTGGGAACAGAGAATTTGCTTTGCTAGAGGTATCCACTGCACCTTTAATTCAGCAAAATGATGCAGCTTGATAAACTAATGAACACTTGAAAGTCTATGAGTAGCAGTATGTTTATGCAATGTACTTCCTTGAGAAGCTCCCTTGAACAGAAAATTGAACTTGTTGATGGGAAAATTATTTCCCATTCTCTTTTTTTTCCTGCAGAAATTAAATATACATATTAACAAATAGCAAATGCATTAGCCCTTTGAACTGCCTGAGCTTGTGTAAGTTGTGTGTTGATAACAGCATTGCTATTTTCTCTTAAACACAGTGTCAAAAGAAGATAACGAATCCACAAAGCAGATGAATTATTAAGGCTGGGAGATGCACAGAAATGTCATAGACCGTGAGTCACTGCAAATAGAAGCCAATGTAGCTTCTGGCTGCTGCAGTACAAAGAAGGGTAAAAATTGATTAAAAGACAAATTACCAGTAAAAAACACAAATCTAAAGAAATGGCACAGGGTAATATGAGATGAGTACCTGTGCATGGGACTGTGGCAGTTAGATGAGCTTAGGTCAGCTCTGCACTAGCAACCAAACTCCGAAGGAAATTATTCATCTTTGCTGGGTGTTGTTTTTTTCTTGAGTTGGATTTTTATTACTTTGTGCTGAAACAGTTGAGCACGTGGTTGGACAGGTACCAGAAACGGCATAAGGGAGGAGGCAGCAGTAGGGCTGGCTCAGGCTCTGCCCTTGTCTTGGTGGGCGCCCTTGCCTCTGCGCCGTGATATTAGAGGAGATTAGTGGGGTTTGCCCGTACTTGTATTTTTGTCCCCTCTGGAAGGTAAAAAGTCTCTAGAAAGCCCTTTCAACATGCGAATCCCAAAAGGTTGCTCTTGTGCAACCGCCTCGACACAGACTCGGGGAGCACTTGTTGAGTGTGGCTGGCACGGCAGCAAGCGCCCAGCGCAGGCAGGTCAGCAAGGGGGTCTGTACCCAGGGCCCTTCCGCGGGCACGAAACTCCCTGCCTGTGTCGGTGTGAAATCCTGCTGCCCTTGAAACGTGCTGTGCTGCGAGATGCACCGAGGCTGCCCACAGCAAAACCTGGTAAGATACTTAAATGGGAACATTTAAAAGCCTGAGCCTTGGAAACCCGCAGAGTCGAAGGAAATACTCTGATAACTGCAAAATCAACAACTGAATATTCTTAGTCTGTCATTCCCGGTAGACTGCTGCCATTCTAGATTTACTATTAAAAAAAAAAAAGTTTTAGCAAATTTCAGCTTAAGAATGTAAGAAATTTTATGGTAATAAGGGTTTCTGTATGGTAAAAGTACTGAGGAAGAGGATGCTTTTACGTACTCTGGCGAAGCGCTTTTGAATTATCTAGGCACCACTGTAACTGATAATCAAATGCTGATAACCCGGTTAATATTTCAAGGAGTCTGCAACTATTGGGGAGCCGTAGGTAGCGATCGCATTCCTGCACACTGCAGGACAGGTTCAGGTTTGCTAACGCAGTTCCTGCAGCTCTGTTCACCTCATCTCGCGGCAGCCCTTTGGCAAGCAGCCGCCTGGGCTCTTTGAGACGCTTCTTGCTCACAGTTGAGGGGCTCATTGCCTGCCCTGCCACGACTGGGATTTGGATTGCAAATTCCTGCTCTGAATAAAGAGGGAGAATATAAAAGGCTGGGCTCTGGCCTCTCTCACACTTCAGGAAACCTTTCTGGCTTCGGAGGATTGTACTTGTAACTCTGGCCACGGTTCAAAAAAGAGTTTCTATCTCTGCAAAGACTCCACCAGCAGCCATGATGCTGCAAAAGGAAAAAAAGAGGAGGCTCCAGGGAGGTTACTAGTATTTTAGGCGTCATCTTATCTACTGCTAACTTGAGCCTTGTCCACACTTGTTCCCTTTCTCCTCTCCCCCAACTCCTACTTTGTTTTCTCAGTACTCAGAGGCTGCAGGTCAGTGGGTTTGGGAAGGAGGGAGAGTGGAATGGCTGAACGTGGGGTGCATCTAGGATGCAGAATGTGCCCAAATGTGTCCCTCGTCCTGTCGGCAATACTGCGTGAGCTCGCAGGCTGCCCGCGAACCGCCTCGCTCTGACTGCTCTCCCGAGACGGCGCCAAGCGAGTAGGACTCGGCCTGTGTGAGCTTGCAGCTGGTGAGCGGGAGCAGCCTGAGCGCGTGAGTCATCCGCACCAGGCTCTGCTAGTGCAGAAATGCTCTGCGCTGGGAAGCAGTTCTACCGCCGCTGTGGATTCGTTGTCTGCCTGTGGTTTGCTGCTCCCAGGGCTGTGCGAGGGGATTGTGGAGTCGGCTATGGTCAGATGGGAAGAGCTTCATGTCTCATGTGCAAGGGGCTGCTGCTGGGGACTTCATGTTACTGTGTGGTGACCACTGAAACTATCGTCCTTGCACCTAGAATTAATTCTCCTAGTGCTTTATCCATCCTTAAAGATGACAAAAAGGCCTCAACCACTCTTGTTTTTTAAACATATGCAGAACACTTTGCACAGTTAACTGCACTCAGTTAAGCAGCCCACAATAATTAACCAGTTCTGCTTGGAAAGCATGGTAATCTTTGACTGTGAGACAGGTTTGTGAGGCACAAAGAAGGAAGCTGCTTTCATGCCTCTTGAACTGCATTTTGATTTTAAATCAAACTCCTGTTACTATTCTCACTGGCACCCTATGTTGAAGATCCTCATCGCACACAGATTTCCACCTCTCTTGCTGCATAAAGTCCCAGGTCTTCATTTTAATGAGCTAAGAGGAGCCTGGTGGAAGCAGGGGTGGCCAGATGGGCACTGGCATTATCCTTCCCCAGACCCCATGGCATTTAGCAGATAAACCAAATCCAGTCAGAGATGCTCCCTCTTCTGCATGGGAAACCCTCCTTAAGGCGTAAACTGGAAGGTAGACCCAGCGGAGGAGCCTGCTTAGGGAAACCTGATTTGATTTGCAGAAGAACTGTCTGGAGAGCTGGCTGGGAAGCAGGGGCTGCTGCAGGGAGATCCCATGGCTGCGCTGGGATCTGCGGCGCCTGGGGCCGTGCTCAGCAGGGCACCCCGCGGGCTTCCTCCTGCCGACGGTCTGGCTGTCCATATGGAATGAGTTCTTGAGCATAAGCTACGCAGGAAGAATCAGCTTCTTGGAAAAGCTGGTTCTCCCCAAAGACACTTCAGGGTGTATTCTGCTTTGTAAATCCATGCGTTACAACACACCCTTTTTGGACTCATTTGCCAGTCAGAAAAATAAACTTCCTTCTCTTTCAAGAGAAGTGAGTCTGAAGGAGGAGAGGCAGAGAGTCAAGAGGATTTCCTGGTGCAGCTAGTTTTAGGGATGGTGGAGCAGGGACGGGGTCTTTGGGGGCTGCCTTCCCAAGCCAGCGCCATGCATAGGTGATAAAGGTAACCCCCCAATTAGCCAATACATGAGATCAGTGAGCCCAGCTGCAGGACACAGGGCAGAAAATAGTTGGGATAATTTTAACCACCGTTCTGCATGCTTAAGTGGTTTGAAGTTACAAAGGAGCTGCCTGGCGTGCTTGCAGAAGCTCCTTATGGAGGCAGGGTGTCTTCCTGCCCAGGAGGCTCGGTGGCTCTGACTGCTCCAACGTGGCCCTGCTTGCTCTCCTCCGTCCCTGTCCTCCACAGCTGCTGTCCTCATCCCGGTGCCCGTGGTCCTGCTCCCCCCGCTTCCTCCCACTTCCAGAGACCATCCCTGGCGCAAGAGCTCCTGGTGGCCCTGGCCTAAAGAGCAGCAGGGCAGATGGTGACATGTGCAGGCCATCTGGCAAACCATCTGGCAACGTGCCCTGCACGTCTGTTAGCCACCCCAGGCGTTGCCTGTGAGCCCTGCACACAGCCAAAGGGACATCCGACCTAATATCCATACTCTACTCCTACCTCCTAGCAAATACTGGGGAAAGAACATGAGCAGCAGGACAAGTATAGACTGGTCCTTCCCGTGTTGCGCTGTCCAGTTCATGGCAGTTCAACTTCTAAGGCTTTATGGAGCTACAGGTCTCACCTGGACTGTGCTACTGAGCAGCTTTTGACGGCCCTAACATCTCTGGATTTGTATTATCTTTTTCGGAGACTTGTGTAATCCCCAGTGTCCTGTCAAATTCCCACAGTTTAGATGCATGCACTTATAGACAGCATTTCTTCTAAAGTTTCCTCTGCTAAAACGTGCCACTGGTAATTTCACCAAATCCTTGGCTTTGGTATTATGAGAAGCAGGAATTAGTTGTCTGTTCATCTTCTCAGTGAAGACACAAGCACAGACAAGAACAGTTTTACATGTCCTTGTCGTGCTATCTATCTGTCTATCCAGTCTGCAAAGGGTGCTCTCCCTTTCGTAACATACCGCAAATCTGCTTCTCCAGATGTGTCTGACCTGCCCAGGAGGGCACAAATCAAAACATCCCACTGTGAATTAGTGTATTTATACATGAACCATTTCCAGGAAAGGAGCAAATTACAGATGTGTAAACTGGTTGCATGGTTCTCCAAAGCTTTGAGCTTCATTCTTAAAGGAATTTTTTTACAGTATTTACATCATTCTGTATAAATCTCTTGCAAATATTGTGAAGCTTCCACCGAAGAAGCTCCCTTCCCCTGGAGAACTGTTGCTGGTGGCTGCTGTCTGGCAGGTGGCAGGTGACACATGGAACATGTTGCTCTGCTCATTCCTCTTGCTGTTGTGTTTTGGATACAGTTAATACCCATTTCAGTACACAAATACTGACCCTCCCCTCTCCTCTCATGTTAGAGCAGAGCTTAGTCATGTATCTCAGAGAAGAATAGAGAACCAGGTGAAGTGAATGTATTTTTATGTTTTTGTTTGTATCTATTGGCAGCCTTTTAGCTTGTGCATTGCCAAAACAAACCAGTACTGTGCTCTGTGTGGCTGCCAACTCCTCCTCTTGCTATAGGTGATATAAGGTAGCCAGGACTTGGGGTGGGTTTCTTGCAAAAACTGTGGTGTTTGCTTCTCCTTACAATTCTGTGTGGGCACATCGCCTGCTAATTCCTTGTTTAAAATAATTAAAGAAAAAAAAAGACCAAGAGAAAGGCAGGAAATCCCCTGAATTTGGGGGTCCCATCACCTTATCACAGCACACAGCTCCTGAGCTGCCCTGCTGCTCTCACCACCGGGCTACATGTGAGGAGGGTCTTTGGTTACTTCATCCTTAGAAGGAGAGTTGACTCAAGCCATACATTTTCTGTCAGTTTATTTATTTGTTTATGATCTGCAAACTTTTGCTGTTATAACCACATTAACTGTAAGCACATCTGAGCCCGAAACTTTAATTGCTATATGAAGTCACCTTTGAATCACTAAGGAAAATCCCTGTACTTTACTTTTAGGAGTTAATGTTGTTTTTCTGATTGAGATTCTGCTTTTGAGAGTGTGACAGGTATAGAAACCCATTTCTGAGGTTTCTTACTGCACCTTTCCTAGCAGAAAGATCCGGGTTGCACTGGGGCTTTACCCTTCCTTCAGCCTTTCCTTCGCTGCTGAGGGACTTAGGGCAAAGTAACCACGAAGCTCTCTGGTGTCTAGGCTGGATTTCTTACAAAGTTGTTCTCACCAAAATCACAACATGCTGCGTTTCTTTACTGAGCCTCAATCAGTTCAGGAAGGAGGATTTCCGCAGATTTAGAAATAAGAACAAACCAGTAAGAATATTATCTAGAGAAAATAAAGCGTTTGGGGCTCCAGGAATGGGGTGACCCTCGGGGAGAGGCTCTGAGCAGGGGTTGCCACCAGCCCTTCAGAGGAATCAGCTTCATCCAAAGGGGCACTGCAGAGCTCGCTTCAGTGCTGTCATGTTGTTACTCCTGGGTGTTAGGTTTGAGCTTATATCAAAAAGAAAAGACAAAAACTTAAACCCAAATAATACTCAACAGCATTGTTCAAAGGACATCAAATATAACATATCTGCTCTTTTTGTTGTGTTTATGTTTGTAGAGTGTAGCGTCTTGGTCTTGGTCTCGTTTTGGGTTATAAATCATTGCAAGAAAAGAAACCCAGCAGTTCTGTGTTGCCTTTTATGGAATTTTGGTAGAACATTTGTTTTATTTATTTTTTGAAAGTTTTTCTCAATGTGGTTGTGCTTCTACTTCTAATTTTAATAGGTGAGTCTTTGAAAGCTCTTCCCAGTGGGGTTGCAGTCACAGATGATTGAGCAGGGAATTATTAACCCATCCTAAAAGTTAACATGAGGATTATTGGAAAGTTCCAGGTTTAAGTGAACTGTGTTACTGCAAAAGCTGTGGAAAGTTCAGATTGCTTGAGACCAAGCCAAGGGACTATCAGTGGTCTTTTGTTAGGCATTGCCCACCTCAAACAGGGCTCACAAGGGCAGTATATTTCATTTAAACGGAGCTGTGCTGGTTGTCTGCTCCAGAGCCGTAGCGGAGCTACCTTCCCATGGATCAATATCTTGGATATTCAAGTGATCATCGTCTTTCCAAAGGCCTGGTCTGCCGTGCACCGCTCCCCCAAAGACACTATTTCCAAACAAACACTTTTGATTGAAGTTGCACCTGCTTCTCCTGAAAAAAAAAATATGGTAAACCTTGCACTGACTTTGAGCCAAAGTTTGCATGGCATGTGCATGTTCAGATGATCTGCAGGAATATGTAAGTTGTTAGTATAATTATTTGTGCGACCTAGAAATACTTGTGAGCTGTTCATGGCTTAAATGGGCTCCTTGTTCAAATAAACTCTTCAGGACATTGGGAACTCACACACTGGGAAAGTCTGGAAGAGGGAAGAGCACAGCCAGGCTATTTCAATGGCATTGAAACGGAGCGATGTTCTGGACTCTGCACGGTGGCATCTGCTGCACTGAGGAACAAGGTTTTTCACCCCTTCAGTGAACATTGCCAAACTTTTCTAATCAAACTGAAGTGATGTTGGGGGTCTGGACCACCCTGGTTTCTCCTATTGCCACTTAAAATATGTTCACTGTCACCCACTGCTGAAATGATGCCTTTTATGCCCGCATCTGCATTGGGTTTTAAATCATTTTCAGGAGGAATTTGTTGACATTGGCCAAACCCTTGAAGGGTGGTAGTATCAGCACAACGGCAACAGCTGTTCCTCACTTTGGCAAGGATCACCCCCCAGGAAAAATGGGATGTTGAACCCTGCCCTGCAATGGGGAGCGTGGAAATGCTGCCTGCAAGGGGCTGGCTGTGGGTAGGGCAGTCAGGAGGGGAGGATTTCGCTGGCCGCAGGTCCCCACATCTACAAAAGCTGCAAATCATCAGTGACTGCCCCAGTGTCTCAGTTACCACCCCACGTATCTACATGTTAGCTTAGAAAGCACAGCCTTCTGGGCTGATTTTTTTCATTGTTGTTAGCAAACCTGCGGGTCCGAGTTGTCCTCTCCCTACACGAGCTTCCACTGGCTTTGTCGCAGTCTCAACCTTGTCGCTCTTTAGGTCCTTGCGGGTCCTGCTTTTATCCCCTACAGCCCGGGGCAGCTGCCTCCGTCCCAGAGGAGCGGGCGGGGAGCAGCTTCCTTGTGGCTGTCTCAATCAGAGGCCGCGCATGGCCCTGGGGAAGCGCGTGCCCGCCTGGCTCTGCGTCCGGCTGCCCCCAGGCCGAGAGGCCGCCCTCGGGGGAAGGAATCCCCCACTTAGCCCAGAGCTCCTGCCGCTTTCCGAGGCACTGAAGAGCCTTTCTGCTTGGGCTGCAGGCTGGGGCGCACGGCCTTAATTGGGTGGCCTTGTCCTCAGGAGGCATCTGGCTGCCTTGCCATTTATAGATTTTTTTTTTTCCGACAAAGCTCATTTTCACTAACCATACATATAGGCATTCATAAACGATTTGTTGAAAAATTCCTCAGATCCCTTGGCTGAATATTCAGGAACTTAGTTTCTTTACTGCTGCTGATCGCAGACTACAGACCAAACTCTCTCCAGTTGTTCCAAGTGTTTTGTACGCTGAGGGGTGTGTAAACACCCTTATATTAGCACGGTCAATGTAACACCCTTATATTAGTTACACTGACGGTGCTTGTGTGCCGGTGTGCCCCGCTGTATCACAGCAACTACTTCGGAGGACAAAGCGCTGAGCAGCGCGCGCTCCTCAGCGGCGAAGTAACATGAGACAAGGTCTCGTATTATTAGTCTGAGCCTTTCTGAGCCTTTCAAGGGCTTTCTGAAGCAACAGATGCTAGTGAGAGTCACAGACAGTTATTCAGTTTTATGACGAATCTCCCAGAACGAAAAGCTTTTCTCTGACCACCTTTTTTTAATTCTTTTTATGCTCTTTTCTTCCGATAACCTAAGTGCTGCTTCCAGAGGAGAAGACTCAATAACATATTGTAGTCTTAGAAAGGCAAAGCCTATCCAGGCTTTTAACACAGCAGTATCTTCTGCTCAGGCACTTAACATAACACTCCCCCCTTTTACTTTTTAACTACTGTATATTGTATAAAACACCACAGTTATCGTACAGTACTGAAATCCCTTTATTTTATGCATAGCGACACGTGTAGAGAACAGCTCTGCAGTAAAAGCAAACAGTTCCAGGAACACTTTGCCGTTCCCATCGGCCGCGGACTCGGGCGGTTGTTTGAATATGCGTATGGCCTTTCCCATACCTCAGATTTGATAGCAACAGCTGCTAGGGCTTTTGTGCTGGCTAAGGTTGCAAAAACATTCCCGGCCTGCGTCTTGCAGCGCTGATCAGCAGTCCCTGCAGCACCTTTTGAACTCCAGGGAGCAAGAAGCTTTGTACAGGATGGCATTTGGGAATTCCCATTTTGTACTCCTGTCCTGCTGCTTTACTGTGCCGTGTAACCTTCCACTGTTATTTTTATTTGTCCATGAAAGTAGCAGCAGATCAGAAATTGGAGTAGAAAATGAGCATATTTGCTCATTGGAATCTGAGTGGATGCAAATCCGTACCGAGAGAGAAACCTGTGCAGCCCCATAGCTGCAACTGTGTCATGGGAGTGCGCAGCCCATGCCAGGCTGTGCTGAAGCCCCTCCGCACTGCTGCTGCCTTGGAACTGCGCCCTGGGTGTTGAGGAATCCCTTTGACCATGCTCTGCACCAGGTAGTTCTCACGGACCTGCACAGAGTCCCTGAAAGCAGGGAATAACTCCCTATGCTTATTCTGGATGCCAATATAGTTCTACCAAGTAATGTTCTCTAAAACTGAGCCGTAAGCTTACTAATTTTGTTTTCTCTGGTGGAGATATGCACATTCTCTTCGCGGATAGATTTTGGTGACGAGTGGGTGAAGACTGCAGAATTCACTCTGCAATTACTGCAGACTGAAATAAAGAGCAGCCTTGGAGACAGTGCCTGTTGTTCTCCCTCTCTGCCCCTCTGCAAAGCATCTTTGCAGCCCTCCAAAATCCCCAAATGCCAAAACTGTTAGAGCCTCCGATAGCTGTTTTTTAAACAAATGATGCTTATGGCAGATTTTTTTTTTTTCCTTATTCACTCTATTGTTTTGCTCTTTCCAGCAGCAGTCTTTTGGCCGGCAATAACGCAAAATTCCCAGTCCTTTTAGAAATGATGATTGCCAAAATGGTAACCTCATAGATTATCTTCTTGTCAGAAATGCTTTTAACCACAGTTTTGGCAGAGCCTTGAAACATGCCCTTTCTCAAGAAAGAGTTGTCTGGGCTAGAAAAGCATTGGCATTAAAAAGAGGTTGTCATAGTGATTGAAACCTCCTCATAGACATTCCTCAGGAAAAGCAGGCTGCAAGATGCACCTTTGTAGTCCCTTTTTTAAGTAAGGGACCCTTTAAATTGAAGAGCCTATTTCATTGTCTAAATGCAGATTTCTGTCACTTGTAAAACAATAGTACTGTGGAGTGCTGTTTGTGTATCAATGCTTACTTTATTTACTTTCAACAAGAAATGTCTCAATGGGAATTAGGTTCCAATTTCGCAGCATTGCAAGACCCAGGTTTCTTAGATCTAAACCAGGATGACAGCCTAGTTCCCTACATTAAGAGGAAAAGATTCCAGGAAGACACTTAAACTTAGCCCTGAAAGACCAGCTCTGAGCAGGCTTGAAAAGCACAGCCTGGGAAATGGTTCCTTGTAGGTGTTTGGTCTTTTGAACTGACCTAATAAGACCTAATAAAAAGAAGCCTGGGCTTCACCCTTACCCCCAGGCCTGCGGATTGGCACACACAACTGCTGTGCTTGTATCTGGATAGAGCTGTGGGCACATAAAAAAGAGGGAAAGCTGAGAATAGGAACAAACCATTTTAATGTTAAATAAAGTAATCTAGCATACAATCAGTGCATTTGCATACAAAGATGTAGTTATTCATTGAAGTCCCTGCTGTTTCTGTGTTATATTTCTTTTTACCAAAATGAGTTTAGAGAACACCTGTTTTCAGGATAGGACATAGTATAAAGTGCAGTAAAATCTGTGCATGTCCTGGATAATCTGGGAGAAGGTAGCAAGAGTATTAAGGTAGGAGTAAATGATGTATAAGGGATGGCATGGAGGTTATAGGAGTCTCCCGGTGAGTCCAGCCCTCCGTATTTGGAGGCCTGTGGTGTGGCTCATTGCATATACTTACCTTGAATCCTTCCATAACATGTGCACACACAAGAAATATTAATTAGTTCAGACCTAAACTTGTGGCTAGCCCAGAGCCATCTCTTAGAAACCTGCATTTTTTTTTTCAACCTGACTGAGAAGAAAGGTCTAATGCAGAGATGTTTGGAGATGAGGGCAGCGTGCGAGGTGTTGATGGGAGTTGTGCGGGATTTCTGTCCCCGCTCCTGCCACAAACTAACCCCAAATTCCAGTCCGGTGGGGATTAAAGGAAGAGACAAAGAAACAGGCCTTTGGGAAGATCTTGTTATTCCTGGAAGTACCCAAAGCCCTGCTGGGAAGGGGCCTAATAAGAACCTGTTATTGTTCTTATTGTTCTCTCCCAAGTCAACAGGGCTTCTGCAATTGGCTTGAAAGGAGCAGGACCTGTGAGCCATTTATTTTACTTTCATCCTCTGCAAGGAAGTTCATCAGTCCTAAAATGATGACTGCAGCATTTGTGGGAAAATCCACCCGCGTGTCTGAGAGGGGAGCCCTGGGGAGCGGGCAGCGGTGCAGGCAGGTTCCAGCTGCCTCGACTGCATCAGTGCGGCCCCGGGCGCATCTCCTGCTCCTTTCCATGGGCCCTGGCTACCTTGCAGGCAAAGTGAATAAACCAGACTGGAACCCCCCGAAATGCCTGGAATGAGGATGTGCAGTGCCCAGCGCCAGCTCTCGGGCCCTCTGCATCCGTCCCTCCTGCCCGGCCGCATCTCCGCTACAGGGCAGGAGGAGACCCCGGCCTGATGCCTTCGCGGGCCAGAGCAGCCTTGGCGTGGGCTATTCCAGCATATCCCCCTGCCCATTTGCTGTTTTGGTCTGAATCTTGTTTGAATCCAGCCTTTGCTGTGGTCAGGTTTGCACAGGAGAGTTCTTCCTTTTGGATGAGCAGATGGTTGCACATGCTACAGAAATGCTTCCAGACCGATGTAGATACAGGCCCCAACAGCACGTTATGGTAGCACTCACAGACACACTTTGCAAAGCGTTAATCACAATTAAAATAATTATACTGCAAATGGAGTCGTGGTCTACCCTTTCTTCTCAAACCCCCAAAGTTAGGGGAAAATAGAGGCTGGATCTCTGGATCGGAGTTTTACAGCATCAGTCCCATTCCCAGGTGAGTATCCACACGGGCTCCGGCCACTGGTGCCCAGGAACGAGCCCATTCGAGAGCAGTGAGAGCCCCCGGAGGAAGCAGCTTTACTGCTCCCTCGGTCAGTGCTGCCGGTGCCGCGCGTGGGCCCCCGCATTGCTGCGGGGTGGCCGGCAGCGCCGCCCGCCCTCCCGAATCCCAGAGCTCCTGACCGCTCCAGAGGAATTTTCACAGCTTGCGGAGAAGACAAAACTCTGGTAGTCGGGGTGTAAAAGGTTATCTGATACAAGCCGCATGAAACGGGGGCTTGTTCTGCTGGAAAGCCAATCTCCCGGCTTCCCGGCAGCAGAGATCTTGGACACTCTTTCTTTTCGTCCCTGGGAAGGCAGGTTTTTCTTCTCTTTTGCCCGCATTTCTAGCCTTGTTAAATTTGTTTCCGTCAACTCTAACACAGGGTTTGGAGGTGCTGGTTGTGCTTTTGCTGTTGTCCGTTTGCACTGGGGGCAAGGTCGTGCAAAACCATCGCTGGGGCTTCTCACCGAGAAAGTTTTCCTGGCTCTTTCATAACAGCGAGGCCGTTGCTGCTCGGGGGTATCATTTACTGAGGCCCCAGTGTAATTCACATATTGAATACCCTGAGCATGGAGTGAACAGACAAAAGAGGAGATGAAGTCTCTGCCTGTGCGCTCATGGTAGGCAAACACAGGAGAAAAGACAAGGTGCTTTCCCACTAAAGGTGTTTTTAGGTTAAAAGTTTGTGCTTACCTGCTCATGGAAAGATGTTCTCAGCCAGGGCGTGCTTTACTCTCATTTCGTTTCATTTCATTTCATTTCATTTCATTTCATTTCATTTCATTTCATTTCATTTCATTTCATTTCATTTCATTTCATTTCATTTCATTTCATTTCTTCTTTAGCAGAAAAGATATGCAGCTGGATAACAGAAATCACTGAGTCCTGCAGACGTGAAGATACTGCTGTATTTGCTGCTGTGATTTGTCTTCTGTCCCCTGTCCAGCCACTTTTTCCACAGGAGTTTGCTTCTGTGTTGCTTTAAAGCAACTTCGTCACTGCTACTTTGTGTCTTTCCCACATCACACAGTAATTTCCCTGAATAACTGAAAATTCTGAGTTCCTGATGCTGGTTCCGGGAGGTTGAAAGGGAATGGATACCCGGTCGGCCCCTGGCGTCCCTGTAGATGAGATCTCACATTATTTCCCTGCCACGGGGACATTTATTTAATCCACCAGGGCTGCAGATTAAAGAAATTGCTGCCTGCTGGATGGGTTTGAAATTTGTGAGATGTCTCTGAACAGCTTCTCGGTGCCTAGAGGAAGGTAGCAGCTCCCTGTTTGGACGTGGAAGGGACTACATGGAGGGACAGCAATGAAACCTTTATCCTGCTTTTTCTCAGGTCCCTCTCGCTTTGGTGGGAAGCCCCCATACAGGATATGGATACGGCTTGTGTTCTGTGTTTCAGCTGTGAAATGCACTGCTTGGCATTTGCTCGTGCTGCAGTTAGATCCGTCACTTTGCTGAGATCAAATCCTGGCTGCTCTAGTCACACGAACTGTCCTGCCCCAGTCCAAGGCTCTGATTCAGCAGGAGAGGGGGAAGAGGATCTCACTGCTCCTGCGGTCCTGGCTGGACCGGGCATTGAACATATTGAGGCGATTAGAATGGACTGGGCCTGCAAATCTGCAGCATTTGAGTGATGAAACTTTTGTAGGTGTTTGACTTTACAGGAAGTATTTTGCTGCTTTCCTTTAATTTTTGAATATTCACATTGTTTTTAAGACAAAAGTCCCCCTCTTTTCTCTTGAATACACAGAAGAAAAGCAATTCCTTTATTGTGAGATAACTGTTACAGCACAGACTACATATATTTAGTGGTTCCTGTAATGTCACATCAGGTTGTACTAGGAGTTTGATGGAAGTTTACTGGTAAATGTTAACTGCTGTATATGAAATTTCAACCTAGTGCAATTATTCGCTAGCTTAGTTGAAAGAGAACCCAATATTACTGAATTCTGTTTCAGTGGTCCTGCTGCTATCAGAGGTAAATTTTAGTTTAATTTCATTTCTGGATGGAAAGCCTGAAGTGGACTCTATGGTGCTGACTTTCGCAGCAAGTTGTTTCTGGAATCCGTGTCAGCAAATGGACTCTATTGCAATTAGACTATTCAGAGCAGGGCTAACGAGGGTAAATTTGCAGGGACACTCAGCATGACTCAGTGCAGCTGGTGCTGGTGGCCAGCACTGTCCGAGCCTGACATGCTGGCGCATGCAGAGTTCGCTTGCGAGTGTATATTTGCTGCAGGGCAAATAGACTGAGAATTATTATAAATAATTTCCAAACTAAAAATTTTGTCTGTGCCTGGTAAACATTTTTATGGGAACCAACACTGCAAGTTCTTGCCACGTGAGCTGTCCTCTCCTACCTGACCAACAGCAGCTCCCAGGCAGGAGCAGCTTTGTTCTATATTCCTTTTCCTGCAGGGTGCTAGAGTTCATTAGAGCAAAGTGTTTTTGCCATTTTTGATTATTTTTGAAGGGGATGGCTCATTTTGGTAAGGAGTTCAGGCAGTCTTTGTTGTTTGCCCTCTTTTCATGTTCATTCTGCCTGTCTAGGCACTTGGGAACATTTTTCTCTTGTTGCAATCTATTTTTTTCAGAATTGTTATGGTGACAAAAGTTGTTCCGTCACAGTTCCTTGTATTCCTAGAAAGCTAAGCTTGCTTGTCCTGATTCCATTAGGTTCCAAGTCTCATTTACTTGTCTCTGTGTAGGATTAACCATTCGTGTTAGGCCACCAGGAACATCTGCTAATCTTCTGTACGTTGTCTGGCTGCTTCGTTAAGGAGCTCACATGCACATAAACCCCTGTGGCTGGGGCCATCTCTAACTTCTCTCTTGATAGACACAGCATACTTACCCAGTGCTTGAAAAGTTATAATTATGGATAATAAGAACAACACAGAGCTATTAGGTAAGTACTTATGGAAAGCAGACAGTTCTCCATCCAGGTTTGGAAGGTTCTGGGAACTGGACTCTCCCACAAAGGCTGCTGGTGTGGGGAGCGCTCAGCCTCTTCCATCTAAAACTTTCGGTCTCCAGAACATCTTTGTACTTTAAATAAAAATAAATTAATTAAAAAAAAAAGCCAAATTAGCTTGCTGACTGCAGTTATCACCAGAAGTTCCCAGCTTCTGTTGGGCCTTGTGGCTTCCTGATTGAAATGTATTTGAGGTCCTGGCAATTTTATTTGTTTGTTCAGAATCTTCTTGTGATGACTACATGGAGCCAATAAGTTCTTCAAAATAATTTTGGTTTCACAGAATCGTACAGAGTCACAGCATGGTTGAGGTTGGAAGGGACCTCTAGAGATCGTCTAGTCCAACCTCGCTGCTCAAGCAGGGACACGCTCTTAGTTTTTACACGAGTCAAGGGTTGTTGAGAACATCAGGAGCAAGGCTTGCTCTTGTGCCTGCCACTTCAGGTGGCTACCTTCCTGAAAAAGAATATCCAGATATTCTCGGAAAACTCCCTTCCTGTGCTTCTGCTCATACTGTGATGATGACGAGCTAAGTGAATTACCTGTAACTCAGGTGCTGACTAATGTGAGTTTCCTAAAGGGTGGATGTCATCTTACTCACGAATCCTAATGGATGTGAATGTATTTACTCATTCCCTCCCTAAATCTGTACCTGAATACTGAAGGTGAAGGGCTGTAGATCTCTCCGAAGGTTGCCTGTGTTTTGTCATTCCCCTGCAGATCATGTTGTTCTTCATGACATGGAGGTAGCCTACTTGCCTGGTTGTAAACACGATACAGACTTGCATTTCTGTGTATTTCTTGCATAAATCTTCACCCTGTGCCCAATGTCTCACTATCTAAGTATTGTTACTACTATAAAATGTTTCAAGTACCATAAAAATTTCTAAGTAGCTGATATAAGCAATGGTGCTATCTAGAGAAACCCATGTGATGCTCCGTTCTTATACTGAGCCCAAACTAGCGTGCCCGGGCGCTGATTTGGTAGGGGTTCGTGGATAGTGTAAAAGTGTTAATATTCTTAAAAAATCTGTTTGTGAGTCAAATTCCTGGCTTCTGCACAAGGACTTCTGGCTTGATGACCTCTCCTGCTGGATTTCAGAGATCCAGCAAATTCTTATGAAGTTCTTATGAAGTGACAAATTTCCTAATAGTTAATTTTTATTTATTTAAGTAAGTAAATGAGCTGCTCTTCATTCCCTGAGCTCCTGACAATGTAGTCAGGGTAGCAAAATAGGCTCTTTAACATAGGGGAGAATGCACAAGAGAACAGAATCCATCTTCTCTGGCAGGAAGCTCTTGTAAGCAGTCACACTTACTGCTTTTCCTAATCCTCTAGCCCTTGGAGCTTCCCTTTTTAAGAAATGTGGTTTTCCAGAGAAGTCTCAAAAGTTCACTACCGTAATTTAATGGCTTAAATTTGTAATTCCTATCGTAACATGCCAATATTTACTATTGTTCGAGCAAAGCTTCTCATTCTTTCTGAGGTTCAGCTACTGATTTTTGCATGATTTGGTTAGGAAAAATATCATAAATATTCAAATTTTTCTGTAAAAAAGGCTCTGCAAGCAGTGGGAACTAATATTCTTATATTAGCATGGAAGTGCCTTAGGCCTTTCCTCTTTCTCCATTATTGATACCATCAGGAGCATCTTTACATCATGTTCCATATTAATTAAGTTTGGATTTATACTGGTGAGACGTTGCTGCTTCGCCATCACACTATGTTTCTATCAGTACAGCTCACAGCTCTTGTCACAGAAGTCAGCAGAATTACTTCTTTTTAAGTGGGTAAAATCCCAAGCACCGTTGCACGAGGTCAAGGGACTTTTATCAGGTTAGGGCATGACGTGGTGGGTGCTAACTAGCAATACATGAGAAGAGCAGCAGGGACTCTGCAGACCTCTCGACCTTGACTCTCTTTCCCCAGATGCCTGGCCCTTCGTGCCCAACGTGTTGCACCAGCTCAGCAGTGATTGATGTGAAAGTTGAACTAACTCTGTAAGGACTGATCCCGAGAAGGGCAGGACTAAATTGAGAAGAGGAAAAGAGAGAAAAAAACAGTATTAAGCTAATGTTAAGGATCTGGCTTACATTCTCAAAACCAAGAGGATTTGGCATCATTATCTGTGTCTGTTGTGTTTGGGTATTACTGCTGTTGTGATCCCTCATTGGAAAGACTCCGACCTGTGGGAGATTGCAAGCTTGGGTGAAAAACATAAACCACTTCCATGAACAGATGTTTAATAGCTTTAATACAAGATTTCTTAACCTGCTGCAATTTCATGTTAAAATTATATGTTTATTATGAAAAAGCCAGACTCTGTCAGTTGTGCCATCTTTTAATAGAGACCTGCGACCTAATTCTGCCATGTTTGCACTGAACAACATTTTATTCCAGGAGTATATGGCAATTACCAGAAGGATGTTATTGGAGTACGTATTTATGCATAAATGTGTGATTCAGTTACCTAGTGGAAGACTCTTATTAATGTAAGTGAAGTGTTGACCTTTCTGAGGTCTGATGTCTCAAGTTTAGCAAAACTTGCACAGAACTGGTTTTGATGCAGGAAGTCAGGCCTGTTCATTGAGAATAGGGAGCAACTTGTGGAAAAGCGATGTGAATTAAAGGAGCTAACACCAGCTTGGAATTAATACCGATAAATCAATTAGCCTAATCCTGTGCCATAAGCAGTGTCTGTGGTGTGTGCCACGTCCGGGCCTGTTGGGATGTGAGGAGGTTTATGCCAGAAGGATGCAGAGGGTGAGGGGCAGTAACTGAGTCTGTAAGCACTCCTTACGCACACCTTACTTCTAAGGACATTAATCAGTGTGTATTTTATTGGCAAAATTCTCTTCTCAGGCCCACTTGCATGCAGTAGTAATTGCCTTTCCTCTCAGAGGGAGCAGTAAGTGTCTCCGAAGACAAACTTGTCTCAATGTAGCTTGCAGGTAACTTAACAGAAGGAATTACACACCGTAGTGTTTATGCTTGTCAGTCTGACTTAAAGATTCATCCACTCGTTGCTCATGTGGTTTTCTTAATTTTTTCTGATTGCATGATGTGTGGCTCCATGTTGTGATTTCCACGGTTTTGCTGCCCTGCAGATCAACCTGTCTGTAAAGCTGTCAAGCAGAATTCTCTTCTAACTCTGCAGGTTAATCATCTCCGATGTTGATTGTGAGTTTGGAAGCCAGGGGTTCACAGTCTTGATATATGTTCACACAGAGCTAGAGTGGCTCATCGCAGGGTGCCGCTGCCTGTAGCCTTGGTATGGCAGTTACCTTGAGCTCAGGTCTAGAGAGCCAGAGAAGGCTAACCTGGGACCAACACGACAACTGCGGAGGTTTCAGCCTGACAGGGAAGAGTGCTCTCTCCTTAAGAAAGCCCATTACATGTAGTTTGCTTCTGTTACTGCAACAACTCATCTGAAGCACTGGAAAGATTTAATGCAGCAGGATTAGCCAACAACATTTAGCAATTGCATTTTGAATAGCTGAAGACCTGGTTTCAGGAGGCGTGGAGTCTGCAAGTGCTTCCTTTCCCTGCTTCCTCCTTGCTGGTTTGCGGAGGAGCCGGGTTGCCTGTCCACACTGATTTCTCCTTTCCACGTGGCTGAACCGCAGCCGGCATTGCACTGTGGCCTGGAAATCATACAGAAAGGTCTGAGGACGTGAAGAAGAGTGATACCCGTTAACTGCTCAGCATTAGACTCCCCTTTGCTTCCCACATTACAAATCCTGAGGATTACACAATGTCTGAAAATTTTGTGCGACTGGGGAAGTGCCTAATCTAACGCCTGTTTATTTACAGAATACCAGCCCATTAATTTTGTTTAACTTCCATGACTTTATCTTGGCAAATAATTATCTGTAAAGCTGTAGTCTGCAGTTACGTATAGATGCTATGCCTTTTTGGATAGGATTTTTATCAGCACCTTAGCTTGGCATTCAGTTAAATTCAGGGAGAAGTATTCACAATTAACCATATAACATCACTTCAGATGACTTCCTGCCTCCTTTACAAATGCAATTGGATTCATGTGCTGAATTAGGGAGTGCATTCCACTAATTTCCTGTGTTATCTTTTTCATTCGCCAGGCAAGAATTTCTCATCTAAGCTTGGGTGGTGGTTTCAGTTTAGAGTGGGGTCTGGGCTGGAACCCGGGTGACACTTCGTTTGGACTGGCCAGCTGCGGTGGCGGGGATGCCACCTAAATCACTAGTGACCTTACAGCATTTCCCAGCAATTCCTCCCTGCATGCAGAAGGACACAAGATTTTCTGCAGTTCTTTTAATGGTTGAACTTACCACCATATGGAGGATTAGGAGCTGCAATCCCCCAGATTTTTTTAACGTCTGTAAGGATACATATTGCCAAATTTATAGGTAAGGTTAATAGGAATTAGCTCTAACTTCTGTAGCGTGTGACTGCCATGTCAAAGATTTATGTGCTGTGCCGTAAAAATACCTTGTGATTCCTGTTCTCACACAAGTGAAATAGATTCCTTGTTTTATTACTGCTGTACTATCCAAAGTATTGAATCAGGAATCTATGTCAGGTAGTGTTGAAATGTTGAAAAGCAGAGGATAATATCAAGAAAAAAAGTCCTACTTTGTAGCAAGAATCCCTCTGTCTACGAGGAGAAGGGAGGTAATCTGTAAATTCCCCTTTAAAATACTAAAATAGAGCTATTCAAGCAACATACTATGAAGAGTTATATAAAGATTTTAATTATGTGTAATATGCCACTTTCAATTGCTAATAGAGATCTCTTTCGTGAATTATATTTTGGTGTTTTCATGACTCAATGTTTTCATCTAAAGATGATGAGTGAAAGCTATGAAAGTTTGGGCTGAGCATGTTGCTCTGGCAGATGGCCCTCAGGCCTGCTGCATGTCTACATAAAAAATAAGCACACATTGCCACTGAGATTTCACAGAGATCTGGTTTGAGGCAAAACAATACTTGACTTCTAATCCTGATGGCAGCCATACTACTTTGATGAATGGTGCAATAAAAGAACTCATTTTATGCAACTAAGAATATGAGCTTGGTCCTACAAGCCTTACTTCATCATGTGATTTGTCTTATTAGACCAAGACCAGAGGTCTTTGCTTAGCATTTCTCTGAGAAATAGTTCTTACAAAGGCGAACTTGAGTTGCCTGTATCTGGAGCGAGCCTCGGTGCTTCATAATTTAGGTCTTTCACTTCAGAGAGATTCCTCAGATGTGAAAAGATTGCTGGAAAGGGAAGAGTGGATTAATACAAAGCTTTTATTTTGTATTTCATCTGGAGATTTATAAACTTGCTCTGTTGTGTGTTGAGATAGATGTTTAAAAAATAAAGTGAGCACAAATGAGTTGCATTATACAGAATTAGAAAATGAGATCTTGAGAGAACAAACCATCTTGTCCACCCTCAAATTCCTATGGAAGAGGAAAAATTTCCAGTTTAGCCCTAGATCCTCTACTTCCCTTCCCTTCCCTTTGAGGAAGAGACCCGAGTCATCATCTTCAGTTCTTCCTGCCATTAGACATCAGTTTTTCACCTAATGGAGGTTGTTTGGCCTGGGGAGAAGAGCTGGACAGCAGTGCAGTTGCAGGAGATGCTGGAGTCCCCGGTGTCACCAGCTGCTTGGGTGCAGGCTGTGGCCACGCCGTGACCCAGAGTAGATAGATAGGGTAAGATCTGCCTCGCCGTATCCCCGACATCCTTGTCCCAGGCCATCAGTGCGATCGTTATTTCGAGGTTTAAAATCACCCATCTTCTGGCATTTTCGGGAAAGAACGGCCACTTCTTTAGGAGCTGTAAAAACAGCCGCGTTGAAGCCGCACGTCGCTGTGGGAGCGGCGGCACGAGGGCCGAGCTCCGTCCGCCCGGGCCACCGCTCGCAGCTCGGCCCTGCTCCCCGCTCCGTGGCCCGAGTCGCAGCCCTTTGGGCAGCCCCGCATTCCTGGCTTTGTTGGGCGCTGGGGGAAAGCAATTCCACGCATTCCTAGCTTGAGAAAGCGAGCGGGCAGAAAGGCGTGATCTAACGGGAATGATTTATCATTGTTCCCCCAGAAAAGGGACACAGGCCCTTAAACAGCTGCTGGCTGCGCCAGCCCAGAAGGTTGTTTTACACAGGGTTGTTTAAGCCCTGAATGGGAAGAGCAGGAGTGCCGTATACTAGAGGTGCATTCTTGTCTAAAGTCAAAACCATTGTATATGTACATATTAATCTTTGCAATGCAGTAATGGGGAAAAAAAAGGTTAAAAAAAGTGTTGTTTGCATTCAGAAGCCATATTAAGAACTAGGAAGGTTAAACATCTCAAAACGTTGCCTACTTTGTTCAGTCTGGGAGGTCTTTAGCTTTGTGTTCCTGACAATAGCCTTCTGCAACCTGTGCTTTAAGTTCATTGATGTGCTGTCTGGGTGAATGGAAAACTCCCTTTCGTGATACTGTGAGAATGAAAACAACTTATTTTACTGAGATTTCCATTTTATTAGATCCCGAGTTAGTTACTGGACATCTAGTCTTACAGTCCTGAGTTATTCATCGCAGAGACCTTGCATTTTAAGGTCCTTTTTCCCCTCCTTCTTCTCTATCTGCTGTGTGGTAGAAATTAGCTAATTTAAATACAATAGTTGTAAACCTAATATGTCAGATATTTTTTGAACTAAAGTTTGTTTCAGAAAGCATTAGAAAAATAAGATGGGCACCAGATTATATTAATTTGCTCATGAAAGCAACAGAAATTACTTTTATAAAACCATCATAGGTTTTTCTGGTCAAGTTTCCTTTTTATTCCCCTCAATTTCGTCCACCTCAGAAAAACAGGGCTTTAGCTATATGAAAGCCATAAGACCTATTTTCAGCACTTAGATAAGCACTTTACTGTGAAAATTTGGCTTTAGGAGATATTTGATAATTAGAATAATTTAAGGCAAGCGCTAAGACACATTCACTAAAAATAGTTGTGGAAGCTGTTTCTCAGTATAAACAGAAGGGAAAATGAGTGTGAAGAAATGCAGAAATAATCCCACATGGTGAAGTTCGTTGTTATCTATGCCTCTCGGCTCGGCAGTCCCTGGGATGCTCTCACCAGCACTGAGGTTTTTCTGGCGACTTTTGCATAGAACGATGGTTTAAAACGGCAACAAGACGGGAAGCCCTTTTGTTGGACTGTCATGTCCTCTTTGAAAGGATGAACGTTGTGTTTTGTGTCCTTCACAGCCACAGCAGTAACTAGCACAGCTTCTGCCTTGACTTTAAAGCTAACATTACTGCAAAGAGTTGTCTGCTTTGCAGATGTGGTTTCCTGGCCAATAGTCTTTAGAGGTTAGTGACGGACACGTCGTGCGAAGACCGCGTGGTCCAGCGCTGGGTCCTGCTAATGCCTCTGTAGAGCAATGGTGCACAGTTCTGTTCTGCGTCACGAGAGCAGCGCTGAAGCACAGAGTAAAACCCTTCAGTGCCTGGGGAGCCGGAGAGAAACAGCACTGACTCCCACGCCGGGCACAGGCTTGCGGGCGGCAGGATGGACCCTGCACCTTCCCGCTCGTGGTCCGGAAGCAATAAAGAGAATTTCCCCTGGAGCAAAATCATCCCTGTCCTGAATTCTCTCCGACAGGACAAGCCAGGAGCAGGTTGTGCAGAGCAGCATTCCTAATAATGCAGAAGGGTGAGAATTGAGGGAAGTGGGAGGGAAAGGAAAAGGATATCAGCTGTGGGGAGCCACTCACACTGGATGCACTTACTTAATCCAAAAGGCTTTGCTTTCCCAAGGGCCTAGTTCTCTCCCAGCTTGGCTCTGCAAAATACTTTGTACTCTGGAAAAGTGTCCAAAATACCTTGACTCTAGAAAAGTGTCCATCTCTGTGAACGTGCAGAGATTTCTGCTTACAGAGATTACAGATTTTAGTAAGAGAGGAGAGTTGGATGGGAAGAAGAGTATCCTCCGTTTGTGAGAAATTGCCAGGTATTGCTGCATGATCTCTTTGGAGCAGTTGGGATTGGTGGAAAATGATGAGCAAAAATTCTTCGTTTGTGTTAAAGAAGGCATTCCTGCAATTGAAAAAATAGGAAAATTCAGCATCTGCAGCTGGAAACTGCACCTTCAAACCTCAAAGTGAAAACTCCTTAACATGAAAGAATTGGAAAAAAAAGAAAAGAAAGTCATAAAACAGAAATGTATGTTATATTTTAGAACGTTGAGTTTTAATAATCTAAGAAAGGTAAAGGTATTTGTCTGTTTGTCATATACATACACGTGTGTATCTGTTTTCAATCACAGCAGCATAAGCCCCTTCAAAATCAATGCCATTACTTCCGTGTTAGCATCCGTGAACATGGGAACAGTATTTGTCTTGCAATCTTGGTGTCTTAGCTTCTTACCAGAATTCAAATCCACAATAAAACACTCTGATGTTTTCCTTTAAAAGTGTGAATTCAAAGGGGAAAAAAATAAATGTGTGGAATGATATCACTGTTAAAATTGGACACTAGAGAAGAGTTCTGTAGACTCCTAAAAATACAGATCCGTAGGCTCAGATCTGCTTCCATTTCAGCCAGTGCCAAAACTCCCATTGTTTTCACTGGGAGCTGGATTAAAACTTTTACTGGTATCACGCCAGTCTAAATTCCTTCCCCCTTCTGATCTTGATCTTGACTGTCACTTTTTCCATTACAGTTCCATGGTAGAGTTAAAGTCCAGCATAACAAAAGCTAGTGAGGAAATAAGTGAATGCACCTAAGCGGTTGTGCAGTGACTGCAGATTCAGATCCATTCACATCGCTGCCCTTCTCTCTCCTTGCCAAATCAGAGTATCCACGCTTTTTCTTTTTCTTTTCATTTTCTAACATGTCTGTCTTTTCAGGGGTTTCTGGAGCATTGAAATAACTGAAAATAATTGATCTTTGAGCTATTTCATAGTTTGTCCCTGGATAATTAGCAACGAAACAGATTATGCACAATTTATTTTAATATTATTTTAAATTAATGGTTATTCAGTGACCTTGATGAAGAATGCTTGGCAGTGTTCATCTCCTTATCAGTGGCAACAAACCCACATAACAGAAATGGCCTCTGTATTTGGCGGCAACTGAAATCACCATTATTAAGTCTCAAAAATGAAGAAAAAATAAGAAGAGAAGAATTGTCCTTTTTCCTCCTAAGAGAACCTCCCGCAGCTGAGATTTGGAGTGCCCTGGCAGTGAAGGGGCTATGGTTGTTAGCAAATGTTCTCGTTCATTTGTTTGGATATCTTTTCCAAGACTGAAGTAAGTGTGCTTCTGTGGGACCACATAGAGGTCTGGTGAAATCTGGTGGTCTGACTCCTTAGGTCGTCTAGATCCACATAACTAAATTCACTCATAGGCAACCTTAGATATATAAAGTTTATCTTCCATATTATGTATTTTGGAATTCTGAAAAATTGTGAACTGGAATTAAATGCTGTAAGGCACCTAGTGCTGAATTCAGTTGTAGAAATAAGTGGGTATCCGCTTAAATTAGTGATGGCTTTTAATGTGCAGCTTTGCTCTCACTCAACTGATGACTTATTTTTTGTTGATTTTTTTTTGTTATATTTGTGATGTTATATATGTGGGGAAGCATAAGGAAAGAAGCATCATCTGTCTCTAGGGCGCACACGCATTAGGTATCTTGGGTCAGTCCGTGTGTCTGTTTCTTCATATGATGCTCTGGACAGACCTGTAGAAGTAACGCGGTGGTGAAGTGTATGCTGAGCTCAAACTTATATGCAAGTGCTGGCTCTGTATCACCTGTTCCAGAGTAGAGTATTTTTCATGCTTTTTCCAGGTGTGGTTGGACTAAGAACTGTAAAACCAGGAAAAAGACAAGAATAGACAAAACAGGTTAATGAAAATATTAATGACACTTTATACCTAGGTTTTTCCCCTTCTTTCCATGCATGCTGTTCTACATATATTTCAGTGAGGATGAGAACTGCCAGGAGGAGTGAGCACTGCATAGACAAGATAATCTGAGTTAGAGCAGTCTGCAGTCTGTGAAGGGCTGAGGATCAGAGGCACAAGCTGCTAGACCAGGTAGACCGGCAGAAATGCAAATAGCATTTGAAGTGCGGAAAAAAAAAATACTTTTGAGATGGATTTTGCTGGGTTCTGCACATTGTTCTTATATTCCCAGGGCATATATTTTACTGTTTTAGCATTTGGCTGAAACTCACAGGACCAAGTGAGCTTTGCTATTGAAATTGGTGATGCCAAGTTCTATTTTCAGTAACAGCAGCGTAAACCCCATCCAAGGCAATGGATTTGCTCCATGTTGGCTTCTTTGGGTGTGAGGACAGTAATGTTTTGGCTTCCCACCAGAGTTCCAAAGCACAGATAAAAAGTGATTTGGTTCTTTTTCCTTGTCACAAGCTAGGCAACTTTTTTCCTTGACCATCCTTTCCCTGCACATATAAAAAGGCCTTTCTGTTCCAGTTTAAGTAAATTTACAGTCTTTAATGGTGTATGGTGACAAATCTTGCACATTGCACAGTACTGAAGTGACTTTTACACCTGTGCCTAGAGGGGCAATTTCCTGCTGATTTGACTTTAGGGCAGCAAATGGTCCAGCTGCAGGTATTATCTAGAGACCCAAACAATATCACTGAACTTGTCTAACTTAGTTTCAGTAATATTTTATTATTATGCACATACCTACATAAAAATCTGTTTCTGGAGAAGGGTTATGGGTTATTTCAATGGATTTCATCAAAGGGGGAGTTGTGGGGGAAGCTCCAATCTGCCCCTGTGTAGCTGTGAGGACTTGTGTGCGTGTCCCCTGCTCCATCCCCAAAGTTTCTCACCCTGCCCAGAGCTGCTTCTCTTTGCTCAGCACAAGGCTGAAGGAAACTTTGCTCATGTGGCCGTGAAGTTGCCTCCCTTGGTCAGCAAGTGGGTTTCCTTCAGGCTTTTATTTACTTGCAGAGTTTATTGTTATTTCTTATGTATCAGGAGGCAGATTTTACAGGGGCACAGTCTGCTTTAGGTTTTTCATGTAATCCTCTTGCCTTTTTATTTAACTGCCGACATGCGAGCGTTTCACATCTGATATCATTTCAGACCAACCTTCTGAGAAAAAAGAAGTAACTTTATCAAAAGGAGGCACTGCGTTAGAAAAGGGACTCTCACGAAGCTTTCTTTCAAAGAGAGGCAAATAATTTGTGTCTCTAATGGGTATAAAATCACCTGGTCTTTTGTGCACGTTTGCTAGGCCTATGAGAGGCAGGAGCTCAAACTTAGGTAGAACAGACAGCTCAAATACTAGCCAGGTGGTTGTTTGGACAGTAATATTTTTTTTTATCCTTTCCTTCACAAGAGGCTTAATCAAGGTGGGTTACTTGTTAACAGTTCAAATTAAGTAGTGATAGGCTAATCTTTTTTTCTCTATTTGCACAACACAAAAAAATCTGGGTTGCTGAAAAAGTCTTGCTAAGGACTGTATAATCAAACGTCTCCACCCTTCCCAAATAAAGGCTTTGCTGGAAAGCCAGGTTGCCCTGTATAGAATAAAAAAAAAAAGGAGAATGAAAATACCTAGAAATACCCAGTTTCTATTGGAAATGAGGATCCTGGTTGTTTTTCCTTTGGTGTTTGCAAGTAGATCTAGTGCCAGTCTCGGAGTTTCGTGGAGTTGAGGGACACAGGAGCTGTGTAACACACAGGGAAACTGTCTGCCCACCCTCATCCTTGCTGAACCAGTCATCTTCTGAGAGAAATCTGAAGAGAAACTAATGTCTTTTGGCTTTCCTGGGAGGTCCTCAATGCAGATTTCCAGGGGAGGACACAGTCCCTGCGGATTTATGCTTTGCTATGCCTTGGTAGTGCCTTTGCAGTACTGATTCTTGTTATTTCACTGGCAATCTGAGATATCTTCGCTGCTGTTCCTCAAGCAACTAGAAATGCATCACAAGACAGGCTGCAACAAGGCTCTTCTTTGCGATATGGAAAGTTTAACAATTTTATACAGGAAGTAAGATTTCTGTTGCATTAAAAATCTTGTAAAACTTCCATCCCAGATAGTTAATGGCCATTTTTTAATGGGGGTTATGATTGCAAAATAATCTGCTTAAGGAAATCTGAAAGTAAAAATTCAGTTCCAAACTGACCTGGGAAGGAACATGAGATGAGAGGAAAACAGTCCTCTCATGCATTTTTGAAATTACTTAGTGGATACAAAACATAGTATTTCTTCCAGTTGTTTGCTGGTATTTGCTTTTAAATATGGGGAGCCTACCTGTCTTCACTTTATTTTCCAAAAATGAGGGTTTGTGTGAATTGGGAGATATCAAAGTCTTAGTAAAAAAGGATATTTGAAGTCAATTGTAGGTCTTTCCCAACCAAACAAAAAATCCCAGAAAGAAACATTTTTTTTTCTCTCTCTATTCATGCAGAGCTGGGAAGCACTTAAGTTTTCTTCTCCTGCCTTGCCTTTATAAAAAGATCTGCAGTAGAGGCTTCATTTACAGAACATAAGGTTGTTCGAAACTTCTTAGGCTAGTGATAAAAAAAGGTTAGTCCTTGAGTGTAAAAGAGTTAAAGAACCAAAACTCGGAGTGCTAGAGGCAAGGCAGGTTAGGAATGGCCTGAGCATCCTCACAGTAGTTAAATGCCTACTCCAAATTACAAATTAGACAAAAAATCTGCAAATTCTTGCTTTTTTTTTTAAATCCTTTATTATGTGCTAGTGGAAATAGCAGAATTGTGATCGTCAGCGAAAAAAACAGCAGTGGCAAAAAAAAAAAGAAAAGACAGGTAAACAGGAAGAGAAGATGTTATACTGTTATTCCTGTCTTCAGTTGAAAACTCCATGTGTTTGGTGTGTTTACATTGCCTAATTGCTGTTTTCAAGTAAGGTATTGCTTTATTCAGCTTATTCTTCTTTAATTTGTAAGTTAATTTGAATTAGTGCCTAACGGTCAACTTATAAAGATTTTTAAAGTTCTAGTTACTTGACTCTGTTTTAAAGGAGTCCTTCAGTGACCAGCCTTTGCAGTTTAAGAGTGCTAATATAATACTCTCTATCCTGTAAAATAATAGTTGAATTCCACTAAATAAAAGGAGGAATAATAAATGTAGCAAAAAAAAAAAAAAAAAGTGTACATATATATATTCGAGACCTAAGTACTGGGTCTGTTGCATCCTGTCCCTTTCAGAAGTAGCATCTCCAAGAACTTGCTTGTTTTCCCTTGACAAATTTATTCTGTGGAAGAAAAATATCATCTGGCATGCCAGCCTTGAACGGCTGCCGACCCCTGAGCTCATGTGTATTCAGCCAGTATAGACAGATCAATGTGCTTCTCGCAGCTTGTTTTAAAAATATAACTAAAGCCATCCAAATGCTAGTCTATACAAGTTCACTGTCTCAATTTTTTCCCTCTTTAGTGCTGTGGAAGGGCAGGTTTTGTGTGTACGAGCTTTCCCTGAGCCTGGCTGTTTGTTCTGATTTGAACCAATACAGGAGTAGCAGATTATATAAATTCTTTCTCACAAACGTATTATTTTTCCATACTCCTCCTTGAATGAACTTACGCCAAAAGGTACCGAGATGTTAACTAGGATCAGGAAGCAGGTAATTTGCTCGCTTAAAGCTTCACAAAAGATACCAAATTTTTATATGGTTCTTACCATCTTAAGATGAACATAATTAAGAAATTTAGTCAGTTTACAAATAGGTCATGGATCACATAATAAACTGCAATTGTTGACTTTTATGGAGGCTTTTTCTCTCCAGCATTGTTTATGAAAGGCTGTTGGCAAAGACATTGAGGCAAAAACTGCTGTAGGCTTCTTTTCTGGGCAGCGCACGATGCCTCCCAAGCTCCTCCTTCCCTCCCAAACACATCTTTTGAAGCCCTGTGTTAGTGGTTTCATGTACGTACATGTGCTGCGTTTCAAGCGGTGCAGCAGTTGATTTTCTTGTACTGAGAGCTGTGGGATATTAATTGTTTTTTTTTCTTTAATGGAGCACAGTTTCATTTGAATGCGCTGTCTTCTCAGAGTGTACTTCTCCAACACCTCCAGCAGTCGTCATGGGCTCCACCAAGTTGCCCAGTGGTGGGTTTCTTGGGCCATAGGGCACGCTGCCTCCAAGAAGGGCTTGGGTGTCCCGTCATTCCTCCATCACCTTTGCCAGGATGCTGTGGAGGTCCCTGGCACTTGTCTCCAGCACTGTGGATGTTCATGCACCTCGGACTTGAATCAATCTCTTGGGCTGCTGTAGGTGCATGTATGGTCTTGCTCTTCACATGCAAGAGACAGTACATGAATGTGGTGTGGCTGTTGCAGGCAACAAGTGGTCTCAGGGTAGCCAGCAGTGTTGTTGAAGTAGCCTGCCAATTAGCAGTAAGTTTTTCTTCAGCCTGCTCTGGTCTCATTCTGTTCTTGTACCAGATATATACTCCAGTCAGAGGCAGCTGATGTGGAGTAAAAAAACTCCTGCCAGAGGCAAAATGCAGATTCTCACTTCATTACCTGCACCAGACTGGTGAGAAAAAGCAAAGGCGGAGGAGGCAGAGAAAAACAGAGCAGGAAAACAGTTGAAAGACCTGGCGCTGAGCTACAGCCTTGTCTGGATTCAGTTTTTCTCCCGTGATCCCATATGTTCAGATTTATGGTTAGCTGGCTTTGCAAGAGGTGAGAAAGTTAGCCAAGAAATTATTTGGATTTACACATCTCTAAAGATAGAAGCTGGGATACAAATTTTGGCATAGACCCCTTGATAAACAGACACGAAAACAGCAAAACAAGATGGAAGCAGCATTGATGGAGATCTTCTAGGAACAATAGTATCCTTCATGCTTCACAGCCATTAAACACATGAATCAGCTCACCTAAGGCAGGAGAAGTCAGGAGCTGGTGACATCAGCTTTGGGAGCTCAGTCTCATTCTTTTGATGTTAACACATTTCCTGACTGAGTCGGTGCTCCGGAAACGATCTCCCTTCCTCCCTCATGTCAGGAGATAGGTCGGGCTTTTTTGCTAGGCCAGAAGGTGGTCTTGCAGAGCCCAGTAAACGCTGTGGTAGGCCTGGCACTAGCCATCACCAGGGCTGGGGCTGCTTTAGCTTCCGGACACTCACCACCTTCCCATGGCCAGGCCATATGGGCCCTAAAACTGCCACAGAAATTGTGATGAGATTTGCAGCTTCATCTTGAGTGAATGTTTCTGTTGCTGAAAATAACATTTAAGTGTCCAAGATGGGCTCCGTGCAGATGGTGGTCGAAGTGCTCGGCAGCCATGATGGCAGCAAGGGCTCGGGGTACCCCAAAGGATGGTGATGAGGGAGCTGTGCAGCAAGAAGTGCTGTGACCTGCCCGTGGCATTGTCATTCTGCCATGTGCAGCACTAACTTTGTGCCAGGCAGGGTTTCAGAGGCAGCTCGTCCCCTTTGAGGGCACGTTGGGTGAGGTCCCCAGCTCCCTGTTCCTCTCTGCAGACAGCTGGGAAACAGCCGGGAGGGACTTCTTTGCTTTTGGGATGGTTAATAAGAAATCCTGCAGTCGTGTCTGAGAGGCTACTTTTTTATTTCTGGAACTTCTACAGAGGATTTGCAGTAGAAAAGGGCAACAGAGCTGGGATCAAAACTGTGAGAAAAAGGCTCAGTGCAAAGTCCCCCTGTCTGCTTCACGAGCCGATGTTTGGGACACCAAAGAAAGCTAGAAGGAGGCGAAGTTAAACTCATTCAATCTTTGTCTTTTGCCACCACACTTGGCTTGGTGTTGAAGTTTCACATTAATCGGATTATTCTCCTGTCAGATGGAAGCTGGAGATAGCGGTGCTGGGTGCACAGGACGGGTTTGAAGCCTCCGATTATCTTGTTAGTGTCAGTTCTTGGCCCCTTATCAAAGGGCCTCTCCTTCGCTTACCTTCCCTTCGCAGCGAGCTCTTCAAGACGAAGAGCACTTACATGATTGCCAGCTAGTAGTTCTGTGTTTGTCATTTCTCTCTTTGGGGAAGTGTCAAGAAGAAAAGGCTCCCGACCTTGTAAAGCGGGAGCTGGAGTGACAGACGATTCTCGTGGTTGAGGCTGCCAGGATGTGTTTGAAGCTGCAATGCCGCAGCGTGAGCGCAGCAGCGAGGCGGCCGCGGGCTTTAAAGCATGGGAGTGCACCCAGGGTGGCCGGTGCCGCTCGGGAGCTGATGCCTGCTGAGGAGACGGAGCTGGAGGAGGTCTGCAACACAAGTGGCAAATTGAGTTAGACCTTGTTTTAATGAAACCCAGCGGTGCTTGCTTGACTGGTTCGATTTTGTTTTAAGGTAGATGATCCTGCCTTTTTACTGTCAGCTGGGTATAACTTAAAATAACTCTTTCCAGGTAAAATGCAGCTTAGAAATAGCAAGTGGATCAAGTGGCTGAAGAAATGACTCCAAAAGAGGAATCAGGAATCCAGCTTTGTAATCAGGAATGCAGCATTTATTTGTTGTTCTTTTAAAAATCATCTCTCTACATTTCTAGTTTTATCAACATACCAGTACATTAACTAGAAATTTGGCTGTTTCTGGATTCACTCACATGAAGAATTTAGTATCTTTTTGCCAAAAAGATATCAAAAAAGTGGAAACAACATTCACATTTCTGCCCGCAGGCAGAATAGCAGCAAACAGGAGAGGGGTGGGACGGGAGAGCTCTCAGTGCCGGCATCGCCTGCTCGGGACTGGCGGCCTAATTGAGCTGAACAGGCGCGCGCTCGGCAGGAGGCCGCATGCCCGGCCTCACAAAGCAGGAATAACCCTCACAAAGCAGTTGTAACCCCCGCAAAGCAGGAATAGCCCTCACAAAGCAGGAGTAGCCCTTGCCGTCCGCGGCGGCTCCATTGGCCAGCCCTGCCCATGGCGCGCAGCACCGTTTTCAAGTTTTGAATGTGCATTCCCCGAATGACTTCATCAAGCGCCAAGGGCCAAGCCCACACGCTGCACTGAGGGCTGGCAGCCAGAGAGATAACTTAAACGGGGTAAGAGCAGCGAGGTGCAGCGCTCACAATTACCGTTTCAAATACGGCACTTGCAAACACAATGTAGTGTGGCTCTCAGGCCCTGATGGAAGTTGCTTCTTTAAGTTCAACTAAAATCGCTTTTAGAGTCTTCAGCTTTTGTAATGTGTTGTTAAGATCAGTATATGAGAAGTGTGCAATCGGTGAAGTTTCTTCTAGGTTAAATGAGCTTATGCCATGTTTGAATCATGCAGATAGTAGTATCACTGGAAAGAAAGATCTTTCTGTGCAGTTTTGCACGTCACTTTTAAATATGCTGAATTCAGTATTCATTACTAGCTCCTGATTACTAGTAAGTACTAAACTAAGATGTTGTTGCATCATCAGCTAGTTCTGTTTCTCATTTCTAAATTATTCTAATCTTGTCATTAGAATTTACTATTTCTAGAGCATAAAACTTTCCTATAACTTTGCTAGAGGAAAGTATTTTTATTAACATGTGTCAGCTAGTGTGTTAAAATTCCCTATCTCTGCATTTTATATGGGTTTATATTATTTTATATTAAAATGTCTTCCTGATATCTGTCTTAGTAGATATCTGTCTTAATGTCTCTTATAGCTGCTTTGATTTCATGGCATCTTTTCACTCTCATAACTATGTTTAACTTCCTCACTCTTCTGTGTTAGTGTGTTTTTTCTGTTAGCAACGTCTGTACTTCCAGCCGTGCATCACTCCTCCACTTCTTTTTTCTATTATCTCTCTCCATTGCAGGGCCCAGAATTGTTGTTCTGTTTCACTGATGTTGCCTAGGTCACAAATTGCATAATTTATTAGCGTTTTTTTTTGCCATAGCTTGGTGTTTCCCATACCCTCAACATTGTGCGTGCACACGTCAATAGAGTTGTCCGAGTACTTATATTTTACTGTTTTAATTACTACTTTTAATGTTGAGGGTTTTTTTTTAAATGATCAAAACTGCTCCAAAAGAGTGAATTTTTACATTCACGCATTCAGCCATTTTCCCAGGTTTGTTGAAGGAATAAATTACATAGACCTGAGAGGTATGTGTGTTTAGGGAAGACATGTTTACACACTGTGGGGCTGCCAGCCACAGGGCCAAACAGCAACTATCAGCGTGCAGCGCACAAGTTAGCTTCTTTTAATGTGAATTGCAGCATACAATGAAGAAGTGCAAGATATATTTATGAAATAAGAAAATAATTAATTCCTTGTTTGTTTTATACATTGTGCTGGAGCCAGTGATGAGACTTCTGAGCCAAAAGAAAGCCGCCTCTCTTGTTTTTTCCACTTATCTAAAAGCTCTTCTGAATTGTCAACTGTGAACATGGGGAGGTTAGCACCCTCTTTGCTTAAGACCATCTAATCTTAGTACTAGCCTTTCATCGCAGAAAGCACCCGTGAGTCTGCCCCTGCCAGCCCTTTCCTGCACTGCCCCTACCTCCTTTGGCCTCTGCGCAGTGTCTGGGCTGACCTTCAGTTGGTACCAGAGCAATCTCAGAGAGGGCTTCCCCTTTCCATTCATAGTCTTAGATTTCTAATGTCATTCTACATAGTATGGACTTCTCTTCTGATTGTATCATTGGCTGTTGTGAACAATAACAGAAAATTCCCCATACTGCTGAGATTATTTTCCTTCCATACATTTCTTGCCCTAGACACATCCAAGCTCCCTCAAGGCAATAAAACATGGTGTATTCTTTGGTACAGACCTGGTAATACAGGTCTGATTCCTCACTAGGAAGCTACCATCAGGGTCATTTATTTCATCTTTCTATCTACTGCCTTTTGTTTGTTTCTTGGTTATAAGTTTGGAAGTTTTATATAAATATATATGTCCTTTTCCATGCTTTTCCATGGTGTGGTTTATATGGAAGCTACACCTTAGTCTGAACAATGCTTAAGTCCACGCAATAATTTCCATGCAATCCTGCACACTGGAACCATAAATCCTCTTCTGCAGCTAGTCAACTGTTACTGTCACGTTAGTGTGTGACAGCAGCCTGAAGAGACCTGCAGGAGTGCAGACAAACACAGGAGAGAAATTAATCTCTTGGGATTGAGAAGGGACATGGTAAATGTTTGTCAGACTCCTTGAGAGTGAAGGATGGTGGATAGACAAGGCTAACAACCAGACATGCACATTTACTGGAGAGCTGGGACACTTGTTTGTCTTAGCGTATGGAAAGGACATCAGAGGAACAGACCTTAAAGACACCTCTTGCTTTACAGGAAGGCAGCTTCTCATGGGTATCTTGAAAGAAACAGGTGTAGAGTGAGAATAGGAAGGAGGACTTCATGGGCACACTGCAGAAGTGGACAAAGGGGCAGATACATGAAAGGAGCAGAAGCAAAGGTCCAATTTGATATTGTCAGAGCAGAGGGAAAGAGGAAACCCATCAAGAGCAAAAGCAGCAGAATGTGTTGTGGTAAAACAGAAACCTTCATGCACCTTGTGTGCAGTGAAGCAGGAGCTCTCCAACACAGTACCGAGGCCTGTGAGGATGGCACAAGCCACCACACACCTGCTTTGGGGACTAAGCTTTCTTCTTTTGGGGTACCGGTTCTCCTTTCTTTCCCATGTCTTCTGGGCTCCTGTGAGGACTTCTTGCGCTTCAGCCGGCAGATGCCTTCTGTGCAAGCTGTGCAGGTCTCTGCATCTGCTCCAACAGAAGCATCTGCTACTGACCAGGCTGGACAGGATCTAGGCCCACCCTGATAGTGTGTAACACAAATACTATATAGTTACCATTCAGTAATTAATTTTCACATCTGTATCCATGTTTTTTCCCTACTTGTGTTTCTCTGCCCCACTTCTTTACTGAATGTTGACAATTTACATTGGAATTAGTTGGCTTCAGTATTAGTAGATGTTTTGTTGCAGTTTGGGATGCCAAACAGAGCCCTGATTTGTCTCCTCAAAGATGCATCTGTCTCCTTGCCCTGCTTTGAAAATGTGGCAGCTGAGGGCAGAGGGATTAACAGCTAGATGGGGCTTTCAGAAACAGGCTTTAATTAGAGGTGCAGGATGGAGCACAGTGATCACCTCTGATTACTGCTGCAAATGCTTGGAGAAATTAGAGCAATGGCGTATTAAGAGGTAGGTTCTCAGATGTTAATATCTCAAGCAGTTCAGTCTTTCTAAGGTGATTTGGGCAGCTTCTCACTTCTGTTGCATGTGTGCAAATCTAGAGTAAGTGCAGCAAAATCAACCGTGTTACAGAACAAATCACTTCTTTTGTGAGGGGAAGATTCAATAAACGTGTCCCTTCAGTATTTCTGCCTTTGGATAAAGGATGCTCTAGGGTGTTGTTCAGTGCTTTACTCTGTATTAGGAAAGGAGGGAAGGAAGCAACATGTTTATTTTATAGTAGTCTTAACTGTTCTGTGTCTCCTGCTTCTGCCACCTCATTGTTGCTAAGTTATTTTTTATTCCTGAGTTTCTGCTGGTAACCTGGGATTACGGTTCAGTATTAACCAGGATGGCATAATTATTCAACTACCACTACCTCTAAAGTGTTTTCAAATCCTTGCAGCACACACTGAGTAAGATCAGTACTGTTAGATTAATTGTAGAGGCGTCATTACTTAACCGGAAAATTAAAGCATTTATGAAACAAGTACAAGGTGCACCCTGAGCCTTGACAAGCCCCTGCATTTCCACCCTTTCCAAAGTACCCTGCACTTCTCAGACAAGTCAGTTGAAAGCAGAGCAGATGTTAAATAATATTTAACAATATCCTATCTGCTAGCCACGGTCATGTCTGAATGTGAGGTGTGGACTTGCACAAAAAGAAGAGCTAGTTACAAGTGTGGATGTGAGGTAAAAGACATTCTGCGTGTTAGAAAGGCAGTTTTCAAATGCTTCCTCCTCGTGGTTACTGAACGAACTTTAACCACCTGTTCCCGCATTTTCGGAAGCCCAGGGTTACAGCTGTAGAAATAACAGTGCAGGAGATTATTTAAGCCAAGTGAGAAGCAGGGTTTGCGGAGGTCATTTTACTGAGCCTGAGGTTTGTAGAGAGTGCTTGCCCAGCATGGGAGCCCGGGTCGCTGCAAAGTTTCCTGTTCACAAGAATCAGTTTCAAAGGCAAATGCAAAAGGATTTGCCCATTAAACACGAAGGGAGCAGCAGTCCTGGAGAGAGCACATGGAGCTTCATTTCCAAAAGAGGAAAAAGTGAACTGTGTTCTTCCCCTGCCACATCTCTGAAAAATAGTCAAATTGTTGGGTTTTGGGGGGTTTTTTGTTTGTTTTTTTTTCTTCAGACTAAAATTTTACTTTGAGCTTGGAAATGTTTTGAAGTTTTACTGCAGTGAAACTGAAAAAAATTAATTATGTAAAGATATGCCCTTAATTAGAAAGAGGATTTTTTTTAAATGAAACTGAAGCAGAAGATGTATTTTGCGGTTGGGGAAACCCTTTTCTGTTTTTTAAGTTTTACCATAGCAAAAGAGTGGTCCCAAAGCACTGTCCGAGAGCTCAGTCTGCAGACATCATACAAAATTACAATTATACCTAAGACTCTTAATATCAGTGGGACTATACAGATCAGAACTCCTAAAATGAGAGTTTTCAGGTTTTCCTCAATGATTTGCCATCATTGCTTAGCAAGTTCAACATTTGCAGAGTTTGCATTTTGGTGACTTTTTGATGCTATTTTGCCAAATTAAAGTAAGGTAGAGGTTGTCAAAGCTAGCATTTGGCTAAGCACGTGTTGAGCCTGCAGGCTGCATTCACGTCCATAATTGTAACATGAAAGTTGCAGTGCTGAAGTTTGCCTCCACTTGAGAGCCCAGCATCCCTCACCAGCGTGGACTGACCTGCACTTTGTGTCCTTGTCCTCCTCCTACCTTGCTGTAATTACAAACATAAGCAGCTCCTCTTGGCTGAAAGGACAGGAGAAAAAAAAAATGAAGGAAAAAAGGGAAAGAGAAAAGGCTGACCTCTCTCAGGTAGGTGCAGTTTGCATTTTGGTGACCTTTTTATTTTTATTTTTTGATGTTTTACCTAAGCTCGGATTTTTTTATTTTTTCATAAAATACAACTAAAAGGGTGAAGAAAAATGTCTGCGTATGTATTAACAGCAATTCAATGCGATTATAACTTTGGAAAGATGTATGACCATCATAATCTATAGGAAAGCAGAAAAGCCTCCAGAAAACTCAGTGCCCATTACAGCTTTTCCCAGTGATTTATTCCACGAGAAGCAAGAAGTGCTTCTTCCTTTGCACTGTTTAGGGCTGCTGTGTGTCTGGATGTGTCCTCTACTCCCATGCTGACATTTTTCGTGGGTCAAAAAAGAGGGATGCTGGAGGTCAGGATGTCCGGAAATCTCATTTCAATGGGAATGATGACCTGGGAATGATGAGTAAGTTGTTCCCGTGCCGGCGTGGCTTTGTGCGGTGCATCAGGTAGATGATGGGCACAGAAGAATGCAGTATAATTTATGTAGAAGGCACAGAATATAATGCCAATGTTTGCCCTGCCCTGTGCCACGTGCTCTAGGTGTCTCTGCTGGAGCAGGCGGGTTGGACTAGATGAGCTCTAGAGGTCCCTTCCAACCTCAACCATTCTATGAGTCTATGATAGGACTGGCATGACGGGCTAGTGCTAGCCCTGCATTTGCGCTGGCTTGTAGTGAACTCTACAACCCTGTGAGCAGCCAGTCTCCTCTCCTTGCCCGCTGGTATCCTTGGCTCGTGTGTCTGGGTTGTCTGCAACCTTGGCAAGGTAGGAAGGAAGGAAATGTCACCCAGAGAGGACAGAGCTGCTCTGCGCTTCAGCGGTTAGTCCCAGAGCATCTGGCAGCACCCAGCCCCCTGCACTGTCGTTTGCTCCCTTCCCATGCAGCTGAAGACAAGCCTGTCCTGAGAGCACCGCTGTCTTCCTGGGTTACCCGGTGTTGCAAATTCTTTCAACTTTTAGTTTCCTACTTTTAGAAATTGGATAGTCTATTGGATAGTTAATTTTAGAATGCAAAATATTTTCTTAACTCCAGATCTGTGCTATATAAAATGTCTGGCAGGAAATTTTATCTAGATTTTGAAAAAATGAATCATATAGTTATGGACCCTTTCTAAAGCTCGATTGAATAGAAATAATTAAGATAAGGCATTTGAGACTGTGGATTCATTTCTGAAGATCAGTGCGTGTCTGCTTTGCACCGGTGGCTCAGAGTGACTGGTATACCCACTTGGATCCATCATAACCCAACTCAACATTTCTTGGCATAAGCGCTCCAAGACTGCGCACGGAAATTAGACAAAGCTCTTGTATCCTTTGGACTTTGTCTGTGAGGCTGCTTTTCTCTTGGTGAGTTTTGGAGAGCAAGCTGCAGGAGAAAAATACCCACTCCAGGTTCAGGTCTATAGAAACAGGAAACAAGTGCTTTGTCCCTTCTGATTAGTGTTCGGCCTACTAGTTTTAATGGCAAGGATCCAAAAACAATCTTCTCAGTTGACCAGACAGCCAAAAACATGATGATCTCATTGCCACTGGCTAGTAACATGCAGGTTGTTAACCAGTCAAAGTTCTTCTTTGTTCTTTTTCCTGTCGTGCTTTTAAAAAATATGTGGGTTTGTAAGCAGAGCACCAGGACAAAATGTGTACAATTTTTTTCCATAAGTATTCTGTGTGCCTGATGGGTCTTTTCCAAAACTGCAGAAATTTGGTAGAGATATTTTTGCCTAATTGACTGTTTTAACCTTTTGTTATTCTTCTTTTGTTTTTGTTTTTGATCATAGGATACAAGCAAATATTTCTTATTGCAGATGTGTTTACAGGCCCCACTTAAGAATAAAAGATTAGCAAATGTGGTCAATTGAAAAATTAGTTAGAAGAAAGAAATTCCTTTTGAGACCAAAAATGGGAATAATGTATTTTTTTTGTCAAAGAAAATGTTTTAATTCTGGGGATTTCTAATGGAGCCAAGGTAACTGGCAGTCTAAGCTCTTCAGACCGCAGGAGAGGGTTATATTTCTGCTTGAGCCTGCAGGGTGAAGGAGTACCCTGCTCACCCACTCACCTACCATGTGGAAGACTCCCTCCCCATCACTACTCTTCCTTTTGAACTTGCTCTTTGAACATCAGCTGAGCCAGGGTGAGAGTGGGGAAGGCTCCCACACCCTTCCCCTAGGGCACGCATGTTACAGGTAGGACATCTGGTCTCCAGCCGTTGCTGCCATCAGTATTTTGGAGTTTGATAGGAACTAAAGAGGATTGCTCTGCTTCCCTTTGGGAGAAGCGTGTTCAAATCCAGTGAGGCAAAAGGAGTGACTGAACCCATGTTTCTCATGGCTGATGTGTATGGAAGTTGACACATAGCTGATATCGTCAACAAGAAGAAATACTCCCCTTGTCCTTCTCTGAATGAGTAGCCCTCTATTTTTTCCCCCCCCCACAGTTCGCAAACAGTCTGATGATGTCTGTGATTGCAGAAAAACTGAAAAAATAGACCTATGCCTAAGAATACTCCTAATTTCCCAGGCTGTTCTTTGGCCAATTATTAGCACAATGAGCAGCCTGCTGGTCTTGTTCCCTGTATTTTTATGTTCCAGGGAAATTTGGCAAGTTTATGTATGGCCCAGTATGTCAATAACTCTTTCAACTGATACATAAATGTTTTTGAAAGCTGAGTTGTAAACAGAAGTGCCATCAAAAAAGGAACCATTGTCTGTTTTCATTGTTCCCTCCTTTGTTTTGGACTCAAGACGGCAAATCCCGACTCTGTCCGGTGGGAAGTGAGCCTGGGATTCCATGGGGACCTGGAGTGAAGACTGCAGCACATCTTGAGGCAAATGGAACATGGTAGAGACATTTAGAAAAATAAATGTCATGGGCTTTGTTTTGCCAGCGTCGCTTTGAAAGGCTCCCTTTGAGGCTACTAACACGCAGCTTGTGTGCAAACACTGTGAGCAGAGAAGCTGTTTACTTATTGCTGCTACTGCTTTTGAAGCTCCCTGGCAAAGAAAACCCTCAGCTCTTCCCATCCTTCTTCCCATCCCCAAAATAATTTTAATTCCTTCCTGCTTTGAAACTGAAAAGAAAGTGTTTTGAGTGGAGCTCTGGCTTGGGCAGAGAAGTTCTTGTTTTAATCAGACTATCTGAGTAAAAATGTGTACAGGGGATCTTCAGCTGAAAAGAGAATAAAGTCTTTGTGAGGACCCATCTGACTGCTTCCCGGGCAGCATCCATGCCCTCAATCCTAGCTCTGTCTTTGAAGTGGGGCTGGTGACGTAGAATATGTCTTGGGGTAAACACGCTGCTGTGATCTCGCTCACACAGGTTACACAGCTTCCTTGAGGACCATGCCCTGAATGTGGATGAGCTCCCGAGTATCCCGTGACTGCAGCTTATCAGTCTGCTGCTTCATCGGCTCTTTAAGAAACTGCTTTCACATCCCCTGAAGGGCTGGTTAGAGCAGAAGGGGCCGCAGTGGTGGACAACTTCTGCACGTCGCACCAGGGGCAGCAGCTGAGCCTTGTGCAGCTCTCCTGCCCCATCTCTGCCTGCTCAGAGGGTCCTGGTGCAGCGTGCGGACATGGCAGCTCCACGGTGCTGCCCTGCGGTGCCCATGGCCGGGGCAGCACCTCCCCGTGCCCTGCGGTGCTGCCAGCCGCCCGATGTGCGAGGGGCCAGGCAGGTCTCTGCTGCGGTGCCGCTCGGCCTGGCGCGAGGAACAGGGAGACGTGAGCCCGCTGGGAAGCACAGCCTGGTCTGCCAGCCTTGAACATGTAGCTATGCATAAGATGAAAATGAAAGTGTAAATCACGGGAAAAGCCACTCCCTTTCAAGCTCAGAGAGGCTTAAAAATTATCAGAGCCATCAGGCAATAGTTTTGATTCTATATGGAACAAGATCAAGCTTTCTGGGAGGTGTCTGGGCCCCCAGCAAGTCGGTCCTTGAGTCTTATCTGGTGCAGCGATCTGAAGTGGGAGTTTTCATCTGAGCAGGTCTGATGAGTGCCATAATGTGTGTGCAGGCTCCATGGCCATTAGCATGGGCTGGAAACGTGTCTCCAGCTGCAGATGAAAAGCATGTTCCCAGCGGGGCCGCCCCGGAGCTGCTGTGGGGCTGGTGCTGTGCTTGTCTCCCTGCATCCTTCCTCCTCCTGATGTCCTGCTCCCAGCACAGGTACCTGCTGCTTTCTTGCTGCTGCGTCCTGGCCGCTTGGACCACCTCAGGTCTCCCCACCTGCACGTTTACCCTGTATGTGCTGGGAGCACGCAGAGCGAGCAGGAGAGGCTGGGAAGCGCGGCCCGTTTGCAGCCTCACTACAGACAGGACTCGGCAGCGCTGATCCTTGTCAGCAGATCCAGCCCGTCTCACTTCCCACCCTCCGGAAATATTCCTCCGGACTAGTGTTACCAACCCAATTAGCATTTCAAAATTCTCAGCTTGCAGGTGCTACTTTCATATAAAAGCTAATCACAATCTTGTACAATGTTGAGCAATCCAGTTGGCATCAATTTGTTCTTAATCCTCTCTGTGGCTGTACAAGCTCCAAATAATTGAATTATTTTTTCAATATTAAGTATAAATAATCCTGAACAGCAGAGGCTACCTCAAAGATGGGAATACCAACCAAAATGAGTTTGTTTTTTTTTCCTCTTACACACGAGAGGGATTCTCAGTTGCATTATGTACAGCTTCTCCTCCCACAGTTTTCCAGTTTCCCAATACAGCTCGTCCTGCTCTTGCTGCTGCCGAGGAGCCTCTGAGTGAGACTCGGGTCTCCTCGCCTGCCCTCCTGCCGGTTGCACGGTGCCCATCTCCGTCCGGGCAGAGGGACAGCTCAGCTGCAAAGATAAGTACAGGAGAGCGGGACCTGTGGAGAGTGTCTGCAGCTTTTGTGCATTAGAAGTGGCTTTGTCTGGAAGCTCCGCCACTGCTTATGTGAAAGAAGCAAGTGAGCTGCTTTGTCTCTGGACAGACCTGTCTGGCCCTTTGCTGGTATCTAGTGCGGCATCCTTCTCAAGTGTGGATCGGGCTAAGGTGGCTGCTGTTGCAGGGCATCCACAGGCATGGGCAGGAATAGGCACCAATCCAAATAAAATTTTGGGTCCTTGTGTAGCTCTGCAGACCCCTCTGGTGCTCTGAGCAACTTTGGTTACACCAAGGCTACTTCTGGAGTTTGGTTAAATCGGGCTTAGAGAGAACTAGCCTGGAGTGGGTCATACACATGCATTGTCCTGACATGTGGCTTGTCCTTATGAGTCAACCAGTTTGATTGGACCAGTTTGTCCCAGGTATTTTCTCTTCCCCAAAGACACATATGCCCTCCAGCATGCTCCGCTCTCATGCTAGTCACTACTGTATAAAAATCCTGGGGTTTGGACCTCTGCATGAAGCATCCTGATGTCCTGCCCAGCTGTCGTCAGCTTCTCTATGATTGAATCTTTCTCCCCAGGTCAGAACATGCATTTTAGGACCCTCTCCCTGCACCACTCCATCCCTTTGCCAGGTTCCAAATGGTGGGAAAGTCACGCAGTTTCCTTAAGAAAACGAGAAACAAACAGCAAAAGAACAAAAAAGAACTTTTTTCCCCTAAACCAATGATGGGCTGTGAAAGGCCTCACGGCAGTTCGATGACTGTTTGGCTTCGTAATGCGTTATTGTTCCCCCAGCCCGAAAGGCTCCTCTATGGAGCTTATTCTCCTTTCTGGGGATATCAGCCTGTCATGTCCCATCAGCTCAGCTTCTCCGGGCTAGGAGTCTTCATTAAAACGACAAAACGCTGCCTGGTCCTGCTATTCAGACACCGGGAACAAGTGATTATCCCACTTACCCAAATACTTAACTGCTTCTATTAGGATTCCACGGTCAAGTGGCTTTGTTAGACATCAGTAGACCTGTATTTTATCCGTGTTCTTTTCTTTACAAATTGTCAGGACGTTAAATATATTGACCCATATTTGAACACATCTACCATAATCACTACTGATATTAAAAAACATCTGTGAATACTGTCTGTGGTTGTCTGGGAGAAGCTTTTGCTGAGCACAGGCTCTGCCGTATTTTAATGAAATCTCTGAAAGGACCTGGGTTTTCTGGGGAAATCTTGCAGTTGCTTTAAATTGACTCCCCCATGAGTTAAAATGCACATGACTCTGGAAAGTAAATACAGTTACTACTGTGGAACGTTTTGTTGTGGCACATCAGAAGAAATAAGCTACTTTTCATACAGCTTATGATTCCGCTGTTCTGGTGAAATACCAAAATACGTTGTAATAGCAATAGATGTGAAAAAGAAAGCAGTGTGGCTTGCTCTATAATGCAGTAGTCTAGATTCTCTACCGTGAGCTAGGATTCCGCCATGCCACGTTGCACGTCTTGCTCTTCTTCCTTCCATCCTCGCTACAAGGGAAGCTGGGCAGTGTTGGTTAAAATCCCTAAGAGAGACCGGGCTGTGCTGGACCCACTGGAGCTGGTGGGGATCTCCCTGCTGACTTGCTGCCCTTGGAGCAGACCTGAGCTTGCACGTTCTTCAGAGCAGTGTTTCCACTGTAAACATTTGGCACTGTGTGAATAATAGATAATTATTATCACATATCCTTTCCAAAGCCCACAGACAGTGTTGGCAATTCGAGCTCCTCAGCATGTGCAAAACTGAGACTGATGGTTTGAGACAGAGGAAGGGACAAAACGCGGTGAGCTTCATGTGGCTGATAGGAACCAGTCCCCTGTCGTTGAGTCCAGCTTTCTGTAAAGATGGAGTTGCCCTTGGGCAGCATTTGGGATACCAGAGCTGGGAGTTTCTAACAGCTCCCATTAGTGCTGCTCTGAAAAATGATAGGGTGTTCACACAAAATATGTTCACATTTTCCAAAAAGAAATGATCAAGCATATTTCTTAAAGGCATTACTTCGTCCTCTTTTCTCTTATTGCACCATTCAGTGGCACTTTTCTCTAGCAAAAGAGAAATTGGTGCTTTCGGCTGTTCCCATCATTAGTCAGGGACATTCGGGCTGCATAGACGTTGGTAGACGGTGGCACCCGGCTCCTCGTTCGGACCTTTCTGACAGCTGTGCCAACCCAAACCCTTGCTCAGTTGTACTTATTTTTCCTTCTGCTAACATGTTTTCTACTGTTGCTAAACACATCTGGCTTAGATTCCCACCATCCTTATTCTGTTCTGTTTACTTTCTTTTAGGGTATTTTCTCTGTGCTATAGGCCCTCAAACTTTTTCCATAGTGGACAGTATTTTAAAGAGAGTGTCTTACGGATGTTCATATTGAACATATTGGGCTAACAGATAGTGCTAAACAGAGAGTTGAAAATCTTGAGGTCTTTTGGCATTGTTTCTTTGCAGCTACTTCAACCCTTCTGTTTCTTCTCTGCTTTGGACCTGTAGGGAGGGAATTGCAGCTCTGCTCAGCGTAGCCTTGTTCCTCATGTATCTTAACTGCCTTTTTTAAAGGGATGGTTGCATGCAGTGGCATCAAACACTCATCTGAGGCTGTGTTAGCAGATGATGCCTGCTGCTCAGGAACATGCTTGCTTCTTATGAGCTAGGAGCACCAGGAGGTTATTTGAACCTCTAGAGTGTCTTTACTGGGTCTAATGCTAGCCTAACTCTGACATCTGTTATGCAGCAGAAACAAAATAAGTATGGACTAGGGTATTTGTGAAACAAACTTCTGATGATGCAGCATTTTTATGAAAATGTAGCTTTGATAATTAGTTCTAATATCTTTGTATATATTAAGCGAAAAAAAAAGCGTTAATTATTCTACTTCTGCCAACTTAAAAAACAAACAAAAAGATTCTTTCTGGCGAGGTACTTACTGTCTTTGCCAAATACACATTTCAGTTAAACATTGCTGTGTTTACATTTCTAGATAATAAAATTCTTTGGTTTATGGACTGCCAGAAGATAGAAAGCTGAGATTAAGGTCTCAGATTTGATTGGATTTGTTGTAAAGTAAAAGTGATCGTGAAACAATGACTATTTAATAAATTTTCAGCTGTTAGTGTGTTTTAGAGAAGTTTGAGCTTTTGTCAACCTTACTGTCTTCTCGTCTTTTTAATCCATCAGAGTATGTGGTTGCTATTAAATCTTTTCATTAGTTTGATGGAGGATTAAGATCAGTCCTTCTGTCTGTTCATCAATGACAGTGGCACAAATTACAACCCATTGCTTAGATTTCTACCTTCTGGATATTTATTTTGTAGAAATCATATAAAGAATAGTATTGCTAGGATAAAAAAATGATGGGCATGGATTGCCTTTGTAACAAACACCTCTTCTCTTGTATGGTCACCCAGCTGTCCAGGATACTGATATTTGGCCAAACACAGAATATGAGATGCTGGAGTAGTAGTAATAGTAACTGTTGTTGTTGCTTTTATTCTTTCCACCTTTCTTTTGATAAACCTGGCTTCAGCATCATTCTGTGAGACAGCTGGGATGTTGGCATTGCCTTCGTGACGCCTGTATCTCCCATTCCCACACCTGCCGGCCTCCATCGCACAGCGTGCCCGTAGTTGCCCTTATCCCCACCTCACACAAGAGCAGCTGTGGGGCAGAGCAATGAGAGCCAATGATGTCATCAGGATTTGAGGAGACAGCCCCACAAAAAGATGGATCAAGTGCTATCATACTCCTTGACCCATTCTGCATTTCCGTCTTCACTTGACATGGAGCTGCCCGTGGAGTCGGCTGCTAAAGGCTCAGGCCGCCCTTAGGAGGAGGCCTACATGTCCCATCCAGCAATAGGGTTTGCAGTTTGAGACCTGTCTCAAGACTCCTGTTTGTGAAAGCCAACCAGGCAGTGGCCCTGGTGGCAGCCAGGCCGTCCATGCGTGCGTGCGTTGGTGTTCGCTTAGCTCTGCTCCAGAGAGGAGACTCTATCCCGAGTTTCTCCTGCATAATATTATTTGAAGCTTATTTCACACCCCTGACTGAATCCATCTTGCATCTGCAAAAACATGATAAAGATTTTTTTTGTAGCTGTATCTTAAGGCCTTTGAAAAGACTGATTATGTTAACGTCTTTTCAGCAGAATAACAGATTGGTTGTACATTTATATTGCTTAGCTGCATATGGTAGGCATGTCAGATTGTGAAAGGATGTAAAGTGTTACTGCTCCATAAAATGCTACTTTCTGATATTATTTTTCTTATCTCTCTGACCATAAACATTTGAAACTTTCATGGAGGATTTCATCCGTGAATCTCAAAACAAGCATATTATTGTGTAGTTAGGGCTTAGTTCAATTTGCACTAAAGGACAAAATTTCCCTATTTTTTATTGTACTTGTTATTGTACTTGTCCTTAGAGCAAATTTTCTCTGTTGAAAGGAGAATTGATGTTAATCTGGTCATATAAAACTATATATATATATAGTTTTTAAAGATTTTTGTAGATTTCTGATTTAATAAAATGAACAAACCCAGTGATTATGCTTTCACATACTCTGATGCTATGAAATAAAGAGTTATCCAGTAAACTGGATAGTTGTACCAATCTCTTGCTGTCAGAACACACACAGAAGCCTCACTCTGCTCCTTTTTGCTCTCATTTTATTTTAATGCTTTGCAGCAGGGCCACAACAATACAAATTTGCTTTTAAACCACAATTTAATTTTGGAGGATCCACAGTTATATGCCAGAGCTTGATTTTCTTTTGTGCTGTCTCCAGAACAACAAGTCTATATGTGGTATCTGACGCCGGGCTTTTTCCAGTGATTTATTAACTGTGTCAGAGTAGCGGTTGTGAATGCTGGGAAGCTCTTGTATACGGTGACAGTTGATATTGATTATGACAGTTTGTAGACTCTTGCAGACTCTAGTGTGTTGTCAGACAGTGGATAGTATTTTGTCCCCTTACTATACATACCAGGCACTATAGATCATAGTGTTTTCTTAAGAAAAGGGCCCATTGTCCAGAGTCCTCATTCCATGCTGGTATGAGGGAAGTTGTGTAGCGTATTGTGTGAGAAAGAGCAAAAAAGCTCAGGCATCCTATGGAACAGCCAAAATGTCAATTGCTTTTTTTGGAAAAAAAAAAAAGTGAATAGCTTGTTCTGCTCCTGTTCTTTCAGTGAAATGAGCCACACGATTGGCAGAACTGGGTAAACTAGTCTGAGTCTGTCATTTAAGAAAATAAGATGCATCCTGTGCTATCCATTGTCCAGAAATCCAGATTTATAATGAAGGCCTCGTGTGTGCTAATTTTTAAAGTTTGTATTCGGCTTCTTTGTATCTTTACAAAGACTATGTATTTCTAAAATGGGTTTGAAAAAGAGGATTTGTGAGAGAAAGTGAAAGCTGAAGCCGTAAGTGAGCTGATCTGATGGGTACATCAAAAAGATCACCCCAAACAGTGACTCCTTATTACTGTTTGCTTTTAGCAAGGCAGAAGTAAAGCAACACAGGGGAGAAAAAATCTTCCTATTTGCAGAAAAGCTGCTTCAGTGTGAAAGGAAAATAGTAACAGCTGAGTTTTTACAGACACCCTAATCAGGAGTCAAAAGCCATTTGGTTTACTCTGCTGTTCTAAATTATTCCATGACTACTGTACTAATGGAAAAAAATCTGCCCCCAATGCATTTATTTTTAAAATAAATAGCACTTTAGGTGCAGCAATAATAGTAAATAGAAAGAGCTGCTAAGTTTTTTTCTGTTCTTGAAAACTCTTTTGCAACATTTCAAAATACTGATTTTAGATTGATTTAAATGCAGTTACTGCTGTGGTTTTATGTTGAGGTGACACAAAGTGATTTTCTGCACGTATCTTAAATATAATAGCAGGTCACATGTGAAGTTAGCAAAAATAAATGCAATAGCAAATCATATGTGAACTTATTTCAAGGACACTTTGGGCCAATAATATGGCACTAAGTTGAAATCTGGGAGAACTAGATTCTCACACATCTGCGGACCAGATATTTTCCAGATAAATCCATTAAAATCAGTTCATTTTTGTGCCTGCACTCCACTGATGGTCATTTGTTTACACCACAAAGTTTTTGAGAAGAAGCTTTTCTTATTAGCTCTTTATTTCCTCTCCCAAAGCAGTCTTGATCTCTGTTGGGATTTCTAGATGCTGCTATAATACTAACCATGTTTTGTGTAATATGATTTGCATTTTTGAAATTAAATATGGCAGATCAGAAAAAAAATGAAGTTCTCGATGTCAAGAAGACAGGACTGAACCAAGTGCTTTGATCCCAGTGATGATACGGTTTCCCCTTTCATGTTCACGTTCAATTTGTTTAAATTACAGAATTACAGCACTACCTCTGTTTAATAATTATGTTGCATAATGAAAGAACATTCTAGGTTGTACGTTCACTGTAATCCTAGGAATATACCAAAATTTTACAGTGGCATCTCTCATCTGGTATCAACTATTCAATTTTTTATTGCAAAACATCCGTGACAATATCAGAAATTCTCTAAAGGAATAAATGGAACTGGTTTTAAGTGTCTGTGGACATTACGGGCTTATTTGATTTGAGTCACTTTCTCCATTTTCATAAAGATTTTTGAAGAAGTTCAGAGGTGAAGAATGAAGAAGTTCAAATGTTCAAATGTGATGAATTGTTTCCTTAAATGACTTTTATCTAAAGCTCTGGAAACTGTTTTCTGCCCCTGCATATTTTTGCCTCCTGAAGCCTGAGACTGCTCCTGGAGGAGATAATTTTGGTGTTGTGCTGTGAAAAGTGACAGCTTCCCAGCACTGGTTGTCAGCTATATTGTGACTTGTATTAAGATACATGCAGTTCCTGCCAATAGCTCTCTCCTTCCCGTGAGCCATGTCGTGGTCATCAGAGTGTCCCGTTACTTGCTCGCCATTCCAGGTGCTTGCATGGGGTGTGCTCCAGGCTTGTCAGGTTCTCTCTGGTCCTTTGAGTTGCAGTCATTTTCTGCTGTTTTCCTGACACTCAAAATAAGGCCCTGATTTACACTGCAGAAGATGGATAAGTTTCCTCCGCACATCTCCATGCAGGTCTCTCTTATCTGCCAGGTGATGCTGACCTGCTTGTCCGTGGGCTAAGCCTGTTTTCTCTCTCTCTTCCCTTCAGATGGGGTCCACAGCGTCACAGCGGTTTGCACGCTGCGCGTCACCATCATCACGGACGACATGCTCACCAACAGCATCACGGTGCGACTGGAAAACATGTCGCAGGAGAAGTTTCTCTCTCCTCTCCTTTCCTTGTTTGTGGAGGGGGTAGCAACAGTGCTGTCCACAGCCAAGGACAGCATCTTCGTGTTCAACATTCAAAATGACACGGATGTCAGCTCCAACATCCTCAACGTGACATTCTCGGCCTTGCTCCCAGGAGGCATTCGGAACAAGTTCTTCCCCTCTGAGGACCTCCAGGAGCAGATCTACCTCAACAGGACCCTGCTGACCACTATCTCCACGCAGAGGGTGCTGCCCTTCGACGACAACATCTGCTTGCGGGAGCCCTGTGAGAACTACATGAAGTGCGTGTCCGTGCTGAAGTTCGACAGCTCTGCTCCGTTCATCAGCTCCAACACCGTGCTCTTCCGTCCTATCCACCCCATCAACGGGCTCCGGTGCCGCTGTCCCCCGGGGTTCACAGGCGACTACTGCGAGACGGAGATCGACCTCTGCTACTCCAACCCCTGTGGTAACAACGGGCTCTGCCGGAGCCGAGAAGGGGGCTACACTTGCGAGTGCTACGAGGACTACACTGGTATGTGTTTATCTTATCTATGACCCGTGAATTATATGTTAGACCGTCAACCGAGCCAGCTCCTATCACGCCAAAATTGCTGACATTCTTACTCAAAGGGAGAAGAAGTCCTGGCACGGAGGGCAGGCTTTTACGTGTCACACATGGCTTAGGATAAGTCCTGCATGTCCCCACACGCAACTGTGAGGAGCATGTGTTGGCCCAGCCTTCCCAGGCGAGACAGTGTTCAGGTCTTGCAGATCTGCTCTGGACTTGTCTCTAGCAGCCCAGGGATGAAGTTACTTGGCCTCGTAGTTTACTTGACGGCTATTAAAGGTCAAAAGCTATGTAAAGGTGAAAAGCTACGGGAGAGAATTAGCTGGAAATTTTCTGGTACTTTGGTAAAGTCAGAGGGATTTTTGTGTTTGAAACTGTATGCGTGTTTAAGTGTTCTGCACCCAAGGGCTGCCCAGCTGTAATTTATGCTGAAATTGCAGGAATGTCTGGTTTAACCACCAAAGTTATAAAAAATTGAAAAGATAAATTATTCAGGTCTTAATTTTTAAAAAAGGCTACACGGTGTGCCTGCCTACTGGGATGGATGAAACTTCTTACGGGGAAGGGTTTTCCTTTGCTTTCATGGCTCAGGGTGAGAGTTAATAATGCGGTGGTGCGAGGGGAGAGCTGGCGGCGAGCAGGGACACGGTGGCAGCAGGTAAATGAGGCTTTTCCCCCGTGAGAGGGGCAGGAGGAGGGTTCCCGCAGGTCAGAGAGGGCCTCAGGACAGTAGGATCCTCAAAATGATCCTACCGAGACAAACCTTTCTGCCTGGGTGATGAAATCCTGAATCTGGCTGGGATTTTCAGTCTTTGCCATTTTTCCTGCCTGACTTCTCACAAATGACTTACTTATGTACCGGAATACTCTGTAAAGCCCATTTTTCCTTGTGAGGAATTGATGCAAACACTGTGCAGCAGCGGGCACCACAAAACAGATTTTATGACCAATTCATCCCATTTAACTCACTCACGTAATACATAGGAATGGCTTGGAGTAGCAAATCTCACTAAACAAAAAGATACCTATAAATAAACTTAACATATCCATGACATAGGTACTGGAATAATATTTATTCCTATCTATCAGGTTTTGAGGATGTCATACTAGAAATCTCTGAGTAAAGAAAAACGGCCGAATATGCTAAACAAATAGAGTAGTCTTCTTCATATAAATAAGTCATGAGGATATTTAATAATTAATGCTGTACTCCGAGCAGACAAGGCGCATGTTTGGAGATGCGGGGCCAGCGCACCGTGCTTTTCATACAAGCAGCAGGGTTGGGTCCCTCACTGCCCACGTGGCAACGTGCTGGGGCTCCTTCAAACAGGCGGCTTCGCAGGGCCAGGGCTGGCGAGTCCTGAAGCCCCATGAGCCAGGACAACCAGGAGAAATGTCCCCAGCCCCATTTGAGAGCACTCTGGAATCTTTTAACCCGAAAATTGATACGAATATTATCAAATACTCCTGTTTTATTGCAAACGCGTGCAGCTGAAATGTAGTATCTCCTCCGTGGTTAGTTGATGTTACATCAGTGCCTGGAGGCTCGTCATTGCATGACAAGGATTTCCCATTAAGCCTGACACACTTACCCACATATGGTGGTCATTAGGTGGCTGTTGCTTTTAATCCTCATTACCAAATGGGGTAGAAAATATTATCAACAAATAATATATTATCAGAAATATGTTATGAAGTATTTGCTTCATTATTGAATCTTGTCTCAATCTTTTTTAAGAACTGTGCTATTTTACTCATTATTTTGTCCTTTTTGAGATAATTTCATAGCCATTTACAAGTTAAATTTGTATGTTAGTCATAACATTGTCTTTCCCAGTTATATAAAAAGCGGTATACAGGATACACTTTATATCTATTTAATATTTAAATAGTGTAGGGTTTTTTTAATAACATCAGTACATATTGAATTATATAAGGTAATGGTAGTAGATGAAAATGAGTAGAACATTGTTGGGATGATGGCATCAGTAGAGAGTTGTTACAGTGGTATTAATTGTAGGACCGTGTAGGACCAGTTTACTAGTATGAGACATTTATGAATCTTTGAGTTAACTGTAAAAGGTGGAATATGAGTGGTAGTAGTCAGTGAAATGCAGCCTGCTCTGGAAACTCTGAAATTCCAGGTTCCCAATTAAGAGCCTATGTAGAAAAATAATTGTAAGAAAATACTAGTAGCTGTCATCTCCTTGGTAAGATACGCTGAAAGTCGATGATAAATCACTACACAGTCATAACTCTGTACTGTATTTATCTGACTGGTCACCTGTTAAAAATATAGTATTTATTTCCTGTAGAAGATAATTATGTCCGATCTTAATCGGATGGAATTTCCCCCCATTTTTCCACCCTGCTTTGAAGGTCTCCATTTGTTTTGATGTAATTGTTAGTCATTTATACACGATGAAAGTTTCTCTTTCTTCGGGAGGCTTCTGTTACTAGCACAAAGGTAAACTGAGCTTTTACAAGGTATTTTTGAAATGTGAATACTCACTAGTTCTTGGATACTTGAAATTAGCTTCACTTCCTGTGGCATAAGGAGGCGAGTGAACAAGGACATATATTTTTAATCTCTTCTTTCAGAATAAGGACCACATTAGATTCTTTTGTTTTACCCAAATTTGCACACCTAGGTAAATAGCTCACAGTAACAAAGGTGCCATTGAGTGCAGGGAGCTACGTGCATGGCTGGGGAGCTGAAGGATGTAATTTAGTTAAGCAAACAAATACAGTGAACACTGTGCAAAGCAGTTTTTTTTTCTGCTATATTTTGTACATCTTTCAGAAGCAGGTGAAGTGAGCTATAGGTGAAGGTGTGGACAGAGGTAAAAATGTCTATAACTCACAGGGGCGAATCCCTGAAGGGCAAAAGTGTCATTAGATCCACACAGACATATTTACTGCCACCAGTTCCTGAATGAGCTGGACTTCCAACCACATCTTGGTTCTGAGATCCAAATCACTGAGGTCGTAAGTTGCCACCTTTCTGCATAGAGATTCCCATGATTCCCAACCACTGAGATTCCTGACGGAGCTGGAATCTGCTTCCACGACTGGCATCCTTGCAGCAGCCCCCATGGCAGTTCAACATTTCCATGAATAAAAATTTATTTTACACATAACAAAAGCACTCCAAAGAGGGGAAAAAGGAACCCTAAAACAATAATGAGATTTAGTATTCCCACTGTGTTCTTTAGCACAGGGGTTTTTCTCAATCTCCTATCCAATTTAACCTGTAGCAAGGAGCGATTTCGAAGGAAAAGATTGTCAGAGAAGTTCTCATAACCTCTACATCACTCCTTGGATTTTGTTTCAGGTGGAGGGAGAAATCTTAAGTGCTTATAAATCTTCTAGTAATCAAATACAGCAATTAGAGATCTTTTACATGTAAACTTTTTTTTTCTCATAATTTATTTTTGTGATACCATATTGACATGAGAAATCATGACATCTAAGTTTACTGCCATGAATTCTCACTTTGTGCTGTGAGAGGCAATTATGGTTGGTTTGTAGAACAGTGCCAGAAGTCACTATTAATATTGTTTAGTAACTTCTGAGCATTTACCTCTTTCCAACCATGTAACAGTAAAAGTGAAGATTTGGTTCTTTGGTATTTCTACTTACATCCATTCTCTAGGCAGTAATTTCACTACCTGGTGCAATACTAGATTCTCATTTTTCAGGCCAGGGAGATTTATTTGGAAGAATTTCAGCTTTCAAATACAGAAATCTGGCAGCCAGGGCAGCCATAATGAGTGTTTTATCTTAGACTGGAGAGTCTGAAATTCCAGCCCCAGTTACACTTCTGCCGCTCCACTAAGCCATTGGGATCATAGGTTCGTAACAGCAAAATCTTGTACAGTGGGTCTTAATATGATTCCTTTAGTCTTCTTACTGCATCTTTAACTGCTTGTGCAGCTTTTGGTTGAACAGGCTGAACAAGGTTTGCCATGTCTGGGCTGCAGGGCTTTCTGCACTTTCAAACAGTTTTGACCAAGTTTGTCTTTGACACGAACCATCAAATAAGAAATTTTGTTGTTCCCAAACACTCCCATAACTGTAGACAATCGGACAACTTTGTGGATCATCTCTCATTAAATGTTAAGACAATACCTTGTGCTGTTGCTGCCTTAAACAGTGTCTTTTAATCCCCATCTTGAAAGCTGTGATGGGTTCATGATTGTGATGGGTGCATATATATTATAAAACTATATATTATATATTACAAAAATATGAAAAAATGGCCAGATCTTATGCTGTAAAAACTATGTATTCCTTTTGAGGAGTTTAAATATAACTACAGTTATTAGGGCGTAGGGTGATTTGCAACAGGTGATTTGCACCTTTTTCACAATTCGAAGGCTGCGTTTTCCCACTTGTACCAGGTGTTCAGAATTTTCTATAAAGATACTCTGCTTACTCGGATTTCAGGAGAAGTTGAGGAAAAGCGCTCACTATTCTCTGTTTAATCACTTGCATTGCTTCTGGAAACCTCACAGGATCACTTGGTTGTCCTTACCTGACATTCCTGTATGGCAACACTGGGAGAAATTGCATTTTGAATGCTTTCACTGCTCCAGAAAGAGGGAATTCTGTGCAGCATTACAAATTTTCCTTCTTTTCCAGTGCTACACCATGATGTTGTTCTCATGTTTGTGATTCATGTTTATAACTTAAACACAGTTTTTCCATTATTTCTGTGGACCAGTCCCTCTCCATAGCTGAGGTGGCCTTTTCACATATGATGGAGGAATAAGCAAATACATCCTTGTAGGCTCCTTCCTTGGGATTAGTACTTCCGATCTTGTTCTCAGCTCTTGTTTTTGCAGTTGTCCCAACACATCCTTTTCCATCACTTCCATCTCACTTTCTTTACGTCATTAGCATGATTTTTCTTTGGGGGAAACCCTCTTCACTCTTACTGAAATAAACAGACAGCCCAGCTAGTCTGGACATTGCAGGCTCTTGTCACTCTGGTTGACAGTGATTTTCAGAGTATAACTGGTACAAAAGCTGGGGAAGTCTCTTCATTTTTTTGTCACCGTCTTCATTGCTCAGCTATGGACCAGCTATGCACTTTGAGACATGGTGTCTCATAAATCTTCTTCTCAATGCTTTGAAGTTTCCCCATATGACCAATAAACCCCAGATGTTGTCCTGTGAGCTGACTTCATATCTGCCCATTTAAGGACCCCTTGCAGCCTATTGTTTGCAATTAGCCATGGATAATAAGTCTTCCATTGGCTCTTGTGCAGGGCATGCTGCATATCAGAATGCTGCAGTCAGAAAGCTTGTGATGCTTTCTTAGCTTTCTCACCTTTTAGTGTTATGCATTTCTGGAGTATTGTGTGCAGTTCTGGGATCCCCAGTACAAGAGGGATGTGGATCTGCTGGAGAGAGTCCAGTGCAGGGCTATGAGGATGATTAGGGGCCTGGAACATCTGCCCTGTGAGGAGAGGCTGAGAGAGCTGGGCCTGTTCAGCCTGGAGAAGAGCAGGCTGAGAGGGGACCTGGTCAGTGTATATATGTACCTCAAGGGAGGCAGTGAAGAGAATGGGGCCAGTGGTGGCCAGTGATAGGACAAGAGGACAAGAAGAAATGGCCACAAACTGAAGCACCAAAAATTCTACAGGAACTTAAGGAAAATTTTCTCACCAGTGAGGGTGACAGAGCACTGGAACAGATTGCCAAGAGAGGTTGTAGAATCTCCTTCTCTGGAGATCTTCAAAACCCGCTTGGCGGGGGGTCACTTGTCAGGGTCACCAGGCAAAATTCTCCTTTTGGGGCATGTGTACCATCGGAGAACAGCAACTGTTGATCCCAACAAGTGGCTCTCATACCAACCATGTCCCATTGAAGGAGTGCTGTGGACTCCACAAGAGTGGCTAACATTAAATGAAGCCCGTGAAACTGTTAAAAGAACCTTTGGAGCAGGAGAGGCGCTGCCAGCCTCCCCGCAGCGCTGGAGTACCCGCTCCTCGGCTCCTCCGGCCATACAGACGCGGCGGCAGCAGAGCCAGCAGCAGCTACAGCTGCTCCCTGCTATTCCTGGGCTACAGATGGCCAGAAACCTAGCGGATCTCTCCATGAAGGATATTTCTAGCCTAGCGTAGTTTCCCTGCAAACTTCTGTTAAAGGCAGAGATTCATTGTGCCCCATGTGTTCAAACAGGCCCCAAACAGTGTTTGTGGTAGCACAAAGTGCCAGCCCAATAGAAGCTGAGTGAAGTTACACTTTAAAAAATACAGTCAGATAAAAAATACAGTCAGAAGCTGAAGTCTGTTCACCTTTTAAGCCACGTTGTATTTCTGCTGACTGTTTCTGTCAGTGCTCGTTGATCGCAAGAGGTGAGCAGTGGAACCCCAGAACATGGGGCAGGTTGACAGGCGCCATGAAGACGTGCGCCGCTTCCACAGACGGGCTCTGTCTGACGGCTGTTTCCCTTGGCTAATCGGGCGCCTAAGCTCGCTTGTCAGGGTGCAAGAGGTCTTTTCCGAGGGGATTATTCTGGTGGATTTGTTGACAGTGCTGTTCCCAAGATCAGCGGCGTAAATTGCCTGCAGCTTTAATGTCAATCTGCGTTACCTTTCCCTAAACCTGTGCAAAGAACTGTAGCATATTCCCCTCCTTCCAATGTGCATTAAAAAGCTGCCGCCGCTTCCCGTTTGAAAGTCTTCCCAACTGAAGCGTCGTCCCAAAACGCCGCTCGCGGGATCGGCTTTGATTCAGCTAAAACGCCCAGGGTTGAGGCTCTCCTGGAGCCCCATGGCTCGACCTTCCTGTCCCTGGAAATACTTGTGCAGATCCAAGTGCCTGCCTGTAAAACCCAGCTACGCACCCGGGCTTTCGTTTGTTCTTTTTAATTAGCTGGATCGCGGCTTGACGGGACTCCAGCTCTCGCAGGCTATTCTTACAGTGACGTATTAAGGGCAGTTTGTAAAAAGCAGTGGATTAATATAATATAATAGAATGTTTAACCTTCTTTGGAAGGTACCTGGGTCCTGTGAACACTTCTGAATTCGGAGACCCGTGGGCATTCCCACTAATGATTTATAGATATAAAGTTACAATTCTTTTTATTTCAGCATACCTGCAAAGTCTCCTTTAGTGTCCTTAGCTGTTGTACATCTATTTCTTTTTGAAGGATTTGGCTTTATCAATTTTCTGCAGTTCCCAGGCTCTTACTTGCTCTCAACATGTACTTCTGGTTCCACACTGATGGGATTTCTTTTACCACATCTAAAGGGGAGTCTTAACTCTCCCAGGCTTTTGACATTCTTAGTAATGATGTATTTGCTTATCTCCGTGCTTATTACTAATCAAAATACAAGTGGAAGGTGGGTAGTAATTATACAAAGTGGAGCCATTTGATATTATAATGTTATAGGTACACGTAGAGCCCCTCCTTACCAAGGTGCCCAACTTCTCACACACTATCATAATTTTGAACATTTATATGCATTGAGGAACTTTCACCTGACAGGAACTACACACACTAAATGAGGGCTATTTTAATTAAAATATTTTAAATAACAGTTTATTAAACTACAGCAAACTACCTTGTGACAATAGTCTGTCGTTGTGCTTTCAAAGTTGAGCCTTTTGTAAGGCACGACTTTCCTTTTTTTCTCAGAGTTGTTTTTAATGTCTAAAAGATTATTTGGATAAAATTTTTAATTGAATGGAAGCCACATAAGTGCATTTTAAAATATCAAAACCTACAGCTACTATGTGTGAAAATAGCCCATATATTAGACTACCCTTTAAGTGTTTCTTTTGACAGTGGTGGGGTGTCTTAATTGTTTGTTTCTCACTGAAAATGAATCAGATATTAGTGGAAAAAAAAGAAAAGAGAAAAGAAGAAAAAAAATGCCAACAACCTGCCTTTAAGTTACTTGTGGGAAAGATAAAATCATGATGAGTATTACTTTCTTCAATATGCCTCATGTTCTGGAAACCCTCTCATGATTCTCACAGATTATGGCTAAAATAAGAAATTCCAAGTAGGCTGGGAATAAATATTTCAGATGCTCCAAAACAAAAAGAAATTTAGCTTCCAGAGAACAAGATACACAGGGCTCATTTCCTCTTATCTCCTAACCTAAACACGGGAGAACACAAATGAAAAAAGCACAAAACTGCAAAGAATGTGCACTGCTCGCGTGTGCATTTGTGATCATGGAGCCAGCGGGATGGAGCATGGACTTCAGAGACAAAGCTATTAGGGTGATGTCCCGTTAGGGAGGAAAATATTTAAAGCCGTTTTTCTTTGCGTGTCTCTTCTTTGTGTTGCCACGATTGGAAATTTCGGCAGTTGAGCAGCCGGCTGAGGCACTTGGCCTTGAACACGGGGATAATTGGAGCTGGGCAGCGCAGTTATGCGGAGCACGGTGGGAACGGCAATCTCATTGTGGTGGCAAATGCTCTTTTGTTTAGAGCATCACGGATCACTGCTTGCATCCCAAATCCCAATCCCCTGCTCCGCGTCCGCGCTGGACTCTGCTCCTCGAGGCTCCTCCTGTGCTCTGCCTCCGCCCGGCTGGATGCAAACACGCACAGCATTTGCCATCCAGAGTTTTAAAGTTTATTTTTCTAAATCAAGATGAATATATTTGGCTTTGCACTAACTTTAGCTAAGCATAATAGATCTCATATATTGTACTTTCCAGTGCAGTATTTTTAAAAACATTGTTTAGGTAGATTGGGCTACCCACACTCAGCACACTGAGGCGTGCATGGTACAAAACATTATTGAGTGAGTGCCTTATATCAATATTTAAACACAATCTAGATGTGTTATATATATTAATTCTCACAAGACCTGGCAATCATATAAGTTTGCTTTAAAATGCAATCATATTTTGCAAAAAGAAAAATTTATCTAGTTAAGTATCTTCCCACAAGTGAATTACTAGCTGTGGACCTTGACTGAATTCATTTTTGGTCAGTTCAATATAAAAATAAATATCACTTTTGCATTTCTACCTATTCTGTAGATTAAAAGGTACATTTATTTCAAAGTTTTCTGTGCAAGATGTGCGACAATATCCTTCCCAAGATTCATTAAGAAAAGGAGGGTTCCCTGATTTAGTTGCTTTTGATTCTCAGGTACCTTTTAGAATATTTTATAGCTCCTTTCCTGGTACTCACATTAAGTGCCGTTATCCTTCATTCCAAGAAAGCTCCCTGTGACCACGTTGGACATGAAGGGGCACGATTTTCACTGTGGTCAGCCTATTTCCCACTGCTATCATTTTTACCTCTGTATTGGATTACATGTGAGATGTGGAGCAAGATTTCCCTGGGAAAGCTTCAAATGCTGGAAAAGGCAAAATACTCTCAGCTCTCACCAGTTTTCCTTTAATGTCCGTGTGCAGAGTCAAGTTTACACAGTTAGTTAATCTCAGGAGGCTGGTGAGGGGATCAGGACAGGCCCTTTCTTCTCTCTTTTAACTCTTTCTCTTGAGTCTGAACATCAAGCCTGTAGCAGCTACATGGAGCAAATGAAACAGGAGTTTAAACAGGAGTTTAGGGGGAAAAGGGCTGTCCTAGGGGTTCTCCTAAAGCAAACAGGAATGTATGCCATCAAAAGGGAGAACCGTATTGTCTGCTTTTTCCCATATTTGGGAGAGCTTTTTTATCTTCCTCTCTTTCTGCTGCTGGGTAGTTGTCTTACTTGCAGGTAAGGCTCCTTTTCCAACTGCCCCAAGTCACACTGTTCAAAAATAAGTGCTAGAACCTTCTCTTTCCCTAAAAACACGGAAATTGGGAGCTGCAGCCCTTCAGTGTCCTCCTCTATGGAAAGCACTTTAGGAGTAAGAAAGAATGAAAGAAAGACAAAAAGAAAGAAGGAGAGAGGAGGGGAGAGAGGAGGGAGGAGAGAGGAGAGGAGAGGAGAGGAGAGGAGAGGAGAGGAGAGGCANCTTTAGGAATAAGAAAGAATGAAAGAAAAACAAAAAGAAAGAATGAAAGAAGGAGAGAGGAGAGAGGGGAGGAGAGGGGAGGAGAGGAGAGGAGAGGAGAGGAGAGGAGAGGAGAGGAGAGGAGAGGAGAGGAGAGGAGAGGAGAGGAGAGGAGAGGAGAGGAGAGGAGAGGAGAGGAGAGGAGAGGAGAGGAGAGGAGCTTTTAACAGAAAATGGCAAGAAGGTGGGACTTCCAGAAAGGTCTGTACCGCAAGTTTTATTATAACTAAGTTATAGTGCAAATTGCAGATGCATTGACATAATCTAATTTAGTTTAATATTTGCATCTATAGTAATATTTTCCCCTACCAAATACAAACAGAGATACAGCTGAAGCTTTTGAGAGGCAGTGTTTTGTGAGTGTATCTTACCCCAAATCAGTGCAATTGGCATTGTGATAGATTGTCTTATATATGTACAGAGTCAAGTGGATGTGTATCTATGTCTTACCTATATTACCTACCACCAAACTCACCAATGGCTGGAATTCTCTGTGTGCTTCTTTTCCCTTTTGTGTCAATTTGTGTGTTGACATAGTCCTGGGTGATAGGCATATCCTGGAAAGGTCTCTAAAGCTTGAACTTAGCAGGTCCGATGCACAGGGAGATGACAGCTTGCAGCCTACTGCTCTTGAACCAATGGTGTGGTACCTTCGTAGCTTGGAGATAGTTGTAACACCAGCCAAAGAGTAAAATATGAGAAATTAGCATCCCACAGAGCAAAAAATGTTGTCAAACAAAGAATATTGTACTGTGACTTTTGATTTCTTGCTCATCAAGAGTATGCAGGTATTAAACAGGGGGAAGAAAAAGGCAATGGCATAAGTTGTGGTAAGTTTTAAAGTGTTGATAATACCTCTGAGGTTTGTACCACCCCTGGTCTCCTTGCTGGAACATAAATGCAGGACTATCTAGTGTAAACAAAATGTAAGCTTTTTGACTGAGCATGTTTAATCCTCAGCAAATACATGAGGAAGAAAACATAGACATTAAAGATCTGGTTGAGGCTTCTGTCTGTGTACAATTCCTGTGGGTAGTCAGCACTGGTAGAAGGTGCTTGGGAGCATTAAGATCCAGTCACCATTCACATGACGGAGCAGACATCATCTTGAGAACATGCTCGTGATTTCTGGAATCCACAACAGACTAATTCATTTCTCTAACAGATGTGCCCCAAATATCACTAATCCTCTGTATTGTTTCTTTTTCGTGTTATTCGTCACTGAAGCTGGCTCTGTGCTTTGGAGCTGGCTGGGTTTGGAGCTGATGAGGAGTTGAGGGTGCCAGCCCCTCTGCAGCCATGGCCAAAACGGGTCTGCAGAGCAGACACCTCTGTTTTTTCTCATCGTACTTCAGAGAAACCTGGCACAATACGGATATATCTCTTTTGGTAGTGCAGTGGGACTGGGTCCTGTCTTGCTCATTTAGCCAGTTTTCCATCGCTGTCCTCCTCTTCGGAGATGCTGGTGGCCGTGGCCCCAGGGCAGTTGGGAAGCAGATGTCGTCACTAAGCATCCCACTGGGAGGAAGAGCAGGGAGAGAGTCAGCAACATATTCCCAGTGAGGGGGAATTGGGAACAGAAACTTCTTCTGAGCAGCCAGAAGAAGCAGGGTTAGGCATTTTGGACCAGAATTTGACCATCAGAAGCTCTCACATGCCATGGGGCTGGGAGATGCCACCCGCAGTTGATAAACTAATAAAAGAAAATAAAAAGTGATTGTTATTTCAAAGCATCTCGTGATTAAAGGTTTCATGACCTTCATCCAGTCCCATGATTTTTGGAAATCTGATTTGTGACTTACCAGGAATGCCCAGAGGAACTTTGTGGAAAACAGCCTCGAGAAGGCATCAGGGCGGTAGCAGAGTGATGCAAATGGCAGTAAGAACATGACAGTTCTGCACCATCTCTTCCCACCACCTCAGAGTGTAATGGTTATGCCCACAAGAAAAACTAAATCAGATCTAGAGGTAAAACAATGATTTCCTGAGTATCTTAGTATAGAATGATTTGCCACTCATTGCCTCAAGTGAAAAATAAATAGATCGATCTTTATTCATAGTGTGAATGTACTTACATTGCAAAGCACAGTTGTTGTTATGCATCAGAGAGATTTATTCCTAAATAGTGGGGGGCAGTGAGGTGGGGAGGGTGTGTAGTGTGTGTTTGTATGTCTCTAGGTATGTAGCCTTTTTCTAAAAATACTCCTTTGAGGAGTAGGAAGCAACAGAGAGAGCAGAAATCAAGGGGAGGGGAGACCCCGAATGTAAGAAGGTTGTGGCCAATATTAATTTTCCTAAATCCCAGCACGAAAACATAAATTACTACGTAAATTAATAAGTAAAATGAAATATCAAAATATATTTTCTAATTGGGATGTGAGGTTTAAGGATAATGAAGGTTCAAAACCCTCCCAAAGCAGAGAACATCAACGTCAGCGGTCAGTCTCACGACTCTGCTGGGGCCTCGCGGAAATGGTAGTAGGATTTCGGCTGTTGATTTCTAAGGGACCAAGATTTTACCTCTGTCCGCCAAATAACACCTTCTAAGTTGTCTGTATAAAATGATTTATGAATTTAGTTTTGCCCTTAGCTATATCATAGTCACCAGTACAGTGATGGCACTAAGCTTTATTGGATCTAACCTCTTCACTAAACATGACTGGTTACCTTTTCTGGATAACAGCACTCTCTTAAAAAAACTTCTCATAAAATAAGGAGAGGGGTGTATATACATAAGTAAAACAATCTATCATAATGAGAGATTTTTTTTTCATTTGTAAATAGAATATGCTGGAATATGAGGCTAAATTCTCCCACTTGATTCCAGGGGATTTGATTCACACACTTCAGAGTCATGAAAGTCACAGATTTCCCTTTATGGGCGAGACCCAACATTTGTTTGCGTGACTCAGCTTGCACCTGGGCATTTTAGGCATTGGACAAATCCCTTTTCCTCCAGAGGTTCCTGAGCAGTCACTGGAGAGGTGGGTGTCCACAGCAGGCCTTGATCCCATTCAGGGCACTGTGCTCGCCTGGGAGCCGCTTTCAGCCAAGTCGCAATGAGGTGGAGAAAGGGTGAGACCTTGGTAAATCACGATTTAATCAGGTTAATGTTACACACCCCGAAGATGAGGAAGGGACAGGGAGGACGAACTTGTTGAAAATATTTTGCTGGACGCAGCGTGATGCTCTCCTGCTGGAGCTCGCTGTGGGCTCTGAGCAGGTAGCGACAGGATGAGAGCAGCGCGGGGCGAACGGGACATGGGCTATCAGTGTTCAACATGGAGCCTTGGAGCCTTAATGGCATCGGCATCTTTTTTTAGCACTTTGGGCCCAGAAAGCCTCGGATGGGGCTCGAGCACGGCTGCCGCGGGGTTATCTCCCCTCCGGGAGCGCCTGTCGTGCTGGGTGTCTGCCAGCCCACACACGTATCCTGGGCTGGGTGGCCTTTATGCTAGTGCGGCAGGTCTTACAGACAGATATTTAACAGATTTGCAGGGAGAAATTTCCCCCTTTTTTTCCGTGGATGATTTTAACAACCCCCAAAATTGCTCCCTGCGTTAATCACTTCAGCACTTACCGTTATTCCAAGTTACAAGCATTCCAGTTAGCAGAGGAAGAGGAGGGTAGATTTTCTCATAATGTGTAACACATCAAACATTTTTAATGATAATTGGTTCTTTATTAGGGCAGTGGGGATTCTTTAAGAATTTAGTTGCCCTATTTCTTGTTGTTTCTGCAAGTCCCTCGCTTTAGGCTGGCTGCTTTAAGTCAGCTGCCCAAAGTTTCCATGTTGGTGAAGCAACTATAGACATGGAGAACAGGATTAATATGTATCTAGAGCAGTGACAGGAGGGAGGAAAGGAGAGAAGCATCAATTCAAATTAAACAATTACAGATACTGAGTGAAAAAATAATATGTGTCCAGGGAAGCTGGAAGAAAAGAAAGAAGAATATCATTGCAGATCTGCTGCTTCATGCTAATGCATATTTAATGTGATATTTCAAGAGAAAATAATCAGAGAACAGTACAAGTTTTTGAGGACTAATCCTTGAATGGGGATATTACAAAAAAATACTGAAGTGTGCAGTAATTTCTGTGTTCATTTCAAGGCCATGTTTTTTTAGCAAACTTTCCAATATTCTATATGGTCTCTCACTGCAAGGTCAGGCAGCTCACGACCAACTTGTGCACTGACCGGCTTGTTAACACACATGGGTGTCCTGTTGGATCCTCAAATGATGATGTTCAGCTCACAATGTGTTTGCAATTAGAGGGTTATTAGTTCACATTTAAAATAACTTATTTCTTTTATATTTCTTTTCATTTTCTTTCATCATTCCTTCTTTGCTTAAACTCTTTCACTACTTCATCTGGAATGCATCAGAGAAAAAACAAGTGAAACCATTTTCTAGACAATTTTTCTTTACCTATCTTGTAATGTTATGCCTGATATCCTGCCTTTCATGAAACTCATATTAGAGTATCATAGGGTGATCTCGAGGGCCTTAAAACCAAGAAACACTGCGTAAAGGGCTGTATAAATACTACAGGCTTTCCTAGTTGTAGGAGTCATCAATATTAATTGCAAGAATATAAGATTAGCTACCATCCTGTAACAGTAAACCGTTTAGTGGCTCGGTCCAGGAGCTCTTCAAAGCCCGAGAATCTGCTTGGCAGATAACAGGCAGACACGGCGCGGTGTTATCTGACAGTGCATGCTTTAGATTTAGCAGCCAGAGGGACTAAGCTGTGCATTTCCCGCTTGAATTTCACAGAATTGTGATATAAAGGAAGTGTTTTCAGTGATTCCTAAAATACTGGCCAGTGTGAAAGATGACATTATGTCAAATAGCAAGCGCTGCCTTGGGCAGAGAGGCGCGTGAGGGGTCCCGGTGGCCGCACTGCAGCGATCCTGTCACTGATTGCACTTCGGGCCCAGAGCAATTGGCCAACTTGCCCTCAGGCTCATACTATTTTTTCCCGCTGGACTGAGGCACATCAGTCTCAGCCCCCTGACCTTCAGCTGCAAGTGGACACACAATCCCTTCCTTTTTCATTCTGAGGCAGCCACACTTGTGCCTATTGGTGATGTCTTCCTTTCCAAGTCCTAAAGCAGCTCTTCCCTTAGGCATTTCCAAGTTGAGCTCGAGCCTGGCAAGCTGCAGCCAGCGCTCCCTGGCAGAGTTTGGACGTGCAGGCCCCAGTGCAGCTTCTGGGGGTGTTTTGGGTTGACTCCCGACTCTGTAGGGCAGTGCCATGGGGTGATGTATGTCCAGGATGAGGTGGCCCCCTTGGAAATGACAAGCTGAAGAGCCACATGAAGGCCTCAGGGGTGACCCCCTCATCCTGGACACACACAACATCCCACGGCTACCTAATAACACCAACACATGGTGTGTTTTCCAGGCATGTCTTTTCCTTTTGGAAAAGCATCAGATAAGGATTTACCATGTTTCTTAGTGGACCTTTGTGCCTTGAAACATAACAACAACTTGCAGTTCCTGCAGGGATTTCGGAGAAGATACTTTAATGTATTTTGGTCAATATACATAAAATATGGAAATTCTACATCAAAGGGTGTGCTTCAAATTCAGTTCTCGTTTGCATGCATAATGAGAATTCAGAATAATTTTAGTAACTGGGACATTAGTTATGCTGCACTTGAATTAATATAGGACAAAGGATCATATTTAGGATTGAATTAACAGCTTTTAAAACTCTTTTTTTAATCTGTTGTGATGAAAAGCAACAATAAACATAATTCAGTATACTTTCAATATACTTTCAATACTTTTAATTAACTTTCAGTTAATTTTCTCTTAAATAGTTTTATGCCTTTAAACAAATGATATATAAATTCTTACAATATTATCATAGAATACAAAACCATCAGTAACTTCAAGCTTAGGTATTTATATTATGTTTCTGTATTGCCATGGCATTTCCACAGCATGTTAGAATGACAAGAATTTCTCCCTTTAGCTTGGGTCGTGTCTTTTTTTCTCTGTGTGTTCAGGTCTGTGCTTTATTTGCTTTTGCCAAATATATCATTCTGTTCTCAGAAAGCCTGGAAGATTACATTCCACTCTGAGTTGGAGATTTATTTCACACAATATTGCACTACTGTTTTAAAAGGGACAAACCTGTGTTTAGTCTTTCATTTAGAAACTGTGGTTTTGCATTTTTGTGAGAGTTTTGAGAGGATTTGTACAATTACTGAGTTGAGGGGGGATTGACTCTGCTTATGCAGTGGACCATCAATTCTCTAAAGCATTTGATGTGTAGGGGGGCTTTTCCTTGGCATAGGCAATGCATTGAGAAATTTTTCTGTCTTGGTGATTTACAAAATTTATAGCAGAAGCAGAACATTGTAGAACGTTTTAATTCCTCTCCAAAGTATTAAGGTTGGTGTATTTGCATAGTCTTGCCCAACCTGATACAGTCAGTAAAGGGAAACAGGAAGATACTTAACAAGCAGCTTTTGCAGCACTGCATCTTAATATGATAAAAGGAGAATCAAAGAACATCAGTCCTGAATCAAAAATTCTCTAAACATGGGCTTGAAGTGCTGTATGGTTTATTACTTAGTCATTTGGGACTTGCTGGTGCAGTAGTTTTACAAAGCCCAGGAATGAGCAGCGGGATTCCCGCGCAGCTCCGCTCTCCTGTCCCATCCCGGTGTGGGAACCCGCGGGAGCTGGGCTGCGGGGGCGGCTGGTGGAGCGGAGCTTCCCATTCTCATTTGCCTTGTCTGTGAGTCACTGCCCGTAGTTCCTGCTGCTTTGCTTCCCTTTAGGAATGCATTTGCACAATTTTAACTGTGTTTGAATTAATGCAATTATTTAGTTTTGTAGCAAGTAATCATGCAAATGCTAGGTGGTCGGGAACGTGCTCCTTCACCTGGTTGTGTTGAGTAGTTTTGCTCTGCATTTGGTTGTGAGTCGTCATTACTGGGTAAAATTCAGCCATATAAGTCACCTGCAATTTCTATGAGCAGTTTTATTATGCAGAATCTGAACACTCAATAAGAAATCACCATTGCAATTACCTTAGAAAGACACTTTCCAAAACATGAATGTTAAATAATTAGTTCACATAGGGTGCTAGCTTTCTGTGTAATTATTAAGTGAGGAGTTGCTTTTGTCCTGGCCGCAGCAGACTCTCTTTTTTAAGTGGATATCCTCTGAACAAACCACAAAATCACAAATTATTTTTTT
>VWPW01014784.1:0-25928 GCA_013389825.1 Crypturellus undulatus
TTATTTATTTATTTATTTTTAATGTAAGCATCCTTTCCCTTTCCTGCTGTTAGGGTCGTAAGTATTTCCCAGGCACATCGCATAATGCACTCAAATGCTACTGCAGGCTTGGTGCTAAGTGGCATCCCCTTTGACTGACGAGCACGAGGCGGCTGCAATACCCTTAATGAGGACGTGCAGCTTTGAAGACCTCGCTAATGTTAAAAGGAGGGATTTCCAGATGCAAGACTAATGTAAAATGCATTAACACTAATGGGGGACAGAGGGGGAAAACTCCCAGCCCTTCCAGCCCCCAGAGGTTGTTCAGATGGTGTTTGGCGTTTGCAGAGCCCTAAGATGCTATTTGGCTCCGGACGGGAGAAGAAACTGCTCCGCGGAAGTTTACCTGTGGACCGGGACCCATGGGGCCCATCCCTCGTGGAGGATTCATCCGTTGCATGGGTCCACCCATGTTGGGGTGCCCTGTTGGGAAGAAAACACCTAGGTTATACGGGAGAAGAGCCTATAGATCCCCATGCAACAGCCGGTAGGGAAGAGGGGAACGCGTGGAGCTGCTCCGCTGGATTTACCTTGCTGTCGCGTGGGATCCATGGAATTGGGCAGCAATGGCTGTGTACCAGGAACCGCCCCCGGAGGCTACGCATTGAAACAAGGGGAGGAAGATAAAAAGAAACCAATAAGTGGAGCAAAATGAAAGAAAAAGAAGACCCCCCCAGGCCTGGCAGATCCTGGTCAATCCCACTGGAGGCTTCGCGCGTTCCAGGGGCGCCCGGCTCTCCGGCGCGCTCGAGCCGGGCGCCCCTGGAACGCGCGAAGCCTCCATCCTTCATGCCACAACACGACTCGCATCCCTCGGCATCGCTGCCGCCCCGGACGTGTTGCAGCAGATTCCTGGAATTTGCCTAGCTTTTGCTTTGGGAGCCCTCCCGCTTCCCTTTGCAAAACGCCCTGGAGCAAAAGAGCCCAGACGAGGTCCCTCCGTTTCCTCCTTCCCCTGCAGCATCCGAGCGCCGCCGTATTTTTGGAGCGTGGGGGGAAACCCCAGGCGGAGCGGGGCAGAGGTGTCAAAGCTGGGAATGAAAGGAGACGGGAAGCGCCGTTCCGAGGCATTTACATAGCACCAGGGCCAAATCACATGTGTTCAAGTGATTTATTTGCTAATGAAGGGGAGATGCTTCGTTTGCAGGAGAGCAGCTCTGGAAGCACGCTGGAAAGAGCTTGGGAACTGCGCTGCCCTTTATTTGGACACTGACATTCAACATCTCCCACTGCTGGAATGCAGAAGGGCTTCAGACTGGGTGCACACGGACAGCCCAAGCCCAAATTTGCGCAATCTGCCAATGGAGAAGAGACTGAAATCCCAGGAGGAGGTTGCAGGCGTCTTTGCTATGCTGAAACCCCCGGCTGCGTCTCAGCCCCATCAGGCAAAACCTTAGGTAGGACCTAGGCAAAACACGCACGCCTGGCTTGCTTTTAAGTGCTGTTGGACCAGGTGATTTGGAAAAACCCCTATTTTAAATAATTTTCCCGGCCTGAGCATGACTCAGTGCCTCTCTGAACTACAAACAGCCACATTAATGGCAAAGGGAACCCAAACGGAGCGGGACAAGCAGGGACCTAAAGCCACCGGCTTTTCATACTGGATTCGGTGCCCACTCCCTTAATCCGCTCAGTCTGTTTAAAGCAGCTTGTGCCTAAGGCAGCTTCCCAAGGCACCATGTGGAGGGGTTCTCCCGTCTCCCCCGAGCGCCCACGGAGCCGGGACGTCGCCGCGGCTGCTCGGAGCCCCCTTGCTCAGCGCTGCCTTCGCCTGCTCTCCGTGCCCAGCCCAAGAGCTGCTGCCTGCCTGGTCTGCTGCCTTTCCAGCGCCGTTTCTACTAATAAGAGTTATATAAGCGCAATAGCTTTACGTGCAAGAAGTATTAGCAGCAAACCGGCTCCCGAGGTAATCCTCCAAAGTACGTAGCTTCTAAACTGAATTACCTGTTGCTTTTCCTTACGGGGAAACTAGAGGAAACCTCTGATTAGGACATTGCCGCCCCAGTCTGCACAGCGGGGTGTTAGACCTGATAAGTGACTGCGCACGATGGTCTCTTTCCTGGATCCCCAGGAAAACGGTTGCTCGACCACTGCACGAGTGCTTCCCGCTCGGAATAGAGGAGAAATGCCAAGGGATCCCACATCCACCCGCCGCCGGGGAGAGGGGAAGGGCAGCGATACCTGGTTTCCCATTCTGATGGGGGGCCGGGGACCTCCTGCGTAGCGCGGCGACATGAAAGGCTGCAACGACACAAAGCCAAGGTCAGCGACAGGCTGCGGGGAGACAGCGCGACCCTCGCGCAGGCCGGCCGGGCTCTACACATTGACCTGCAGAAACTGCTTTTCAGAAAAAGTAAGTTTGACGGAAAATAAAAGGGAAAAAAAAAGAAAAAAACAAAACAAAAAAGGTGTTCGGAGTCCGTATTTTTTTAACGTTTTTCCGTTGATTTATTAGTGTTTGAGACCAGCTGACATACTTCGGCAATGCTGCGTAAGGCTGTTAAAACTAGCGTACAGGAAACCCTGAGCATTAGATACCGTCCATGTTTAAATAAATAATAATAATAAAAAAGTGGCAAATAAGCACATACAGACACGCACAAAAAGAAAAAAAAATCCCCAGTGCTAACACCAAAAAAAGAAGGATCACTTAGGTTATTTTTTATAATTGCTGCTGCTAACAGAAGCTTAAAAAATCCCAAATCCAGTTCAGGCTATGTCAGGGAGGGAAACTTGTCTGCAGTCCCTCGTCAACTACACATATAAAAACCAGGGAGAAAACAACATTTCGTATGGGAGCTGGGATGACAACGAGGGAGAAAAAAAAAAAAAAGAATATATATAAATAGATAGATAGGTAGATGTGGAAGGGGATGGGGTGCCCGGGTGCGGCATCCCAACACGCTTAGAGAGGAAAAGCGAGCGCAGAGGCTGCACGTCGCCCGGGTCGTTACCTGACTGTGGGGTCCCATCATGCTGTTAGGGTTGTGAGGTGGAGGCTGTGCGTGTGGCGAGGGCTGTGAACCAGGCGGTCCCTGTGAGGTCAGACAGCAGAAGGAGGTTATAGATTAGCACATGAAAGCGCAGAAAGAGCTTAAAAAAAAAAAAAAAGAATACAAAAAAAAAAAAAAAGAGGCTTTGCCATTGGACCTGCTTGGTCGGGAAGCCGGTTCTCAAGGCTTCTCCTGTTTGAGGAGTTCGTTTGGTAACTAAACGGTGAATAATGGTAGATGCAAAAAGAAAAAAGAAAAAAAAAAGATCAGAACATCTGTGGAAGTGCAGCAGCCTCCCGGCACCCGGTGCTGCAAAGCACACGGCGGAGGAGCAGAGGGCTCGGGGAAAGCACAAAAACCCCCGGACCAAAACAGTTTCTTTTCCTCTCTCCTCCCACGTTATCCTGAAGGTAGGAAACACCTTCCAGGGCTGCCTTTTCTCGGCCCGGGGTCCGTGTTTAGTGGAGCTCTAGGGCAGAGGCTGGGAATGGGAGGCAGGTCCTGCGTTTGTGCCGGGTATTCGAACCTGCGGCCAGGTTGGCTCCGGGACACGGACGGCACAAGCAGCCCAAGCGCTTGTACATGCAGGGCTGCACAGTTACCCTTTACGGCTGCAAGAGCCTTCCTCAAGATGAATTACCTAATGATGCAAGTAAAATTTCTTTTAGAGTAAAGCGATACTAAAGATGTCTAGGGGAAAAAAAGAAAGATTAGTTCATGTAGGTTTTGAGCACTGCAATGCAGCAGTTCCTGACATTTTGGGGTTGAACACCCACTCTTTTTTTGATTTTTTTCTTTTTTGATTTTTTTTCTTTTTTGATTTTTTTTTTTTGATTTTTTTTTTCCTCCCCCCTTTACAGCACAAAATAAAAGTTTGCTTGGGAAAAAAAAAAAATACTGCGAGCTTGGTGCAAGAACACACTGGTGCATGTTAACATAAGGAAAGAAAATAAAAAGTATTTTCAAGCTGAAGAATGTGTAATTTGTACGGAAAGCAAATAAGCTTTGCGAGTGCGTTATGCGAAGCGATGGCACGCTGCAGGAAAAGGCTCGGGAGCAGATGTTCTATACCTGCCTCGTTACTAATTTCAACAAGTGTTCGCCTTCTAGCTGCTGCCAGCAATGGCATGGTTTGTTACCATGAGCAATTTTCTTAATTAACAGACATTAATTAGCCATTTAGCAATTTTGCAAGCATTTGTTTAGCAGCTTTCCTAAACATGAATACCACTGTGATAATGGTACTGATTAGAGGGTCCCCTAATTAACAGTACAGGGAAGGAAAATTGAAATCACATAAATTAAAAAGGGAGGGGAAGTTAATGAAGGCAGGACATATTTGCACCTGCAAATCTTTTGTACTACGGAAACTTGAGTGCAATGTAAATAAAGTAGAGTTTTTTTAATTTTTTTTCCCCCTGAACTGTTACGCAAAGGGATGTAGCCAAACACATTTAAACAAGCAGCTCCTGCCAGTCTTGCAGGGAGGGCTGGGGCGGCCCTAGAAAGGAGCAGATGCCACGGGCACAACCCGCTCTGCCGCCCGCTTTCCCGAGGGGCAGCCAGGAGCAGCCCCTGTCCCTTTGGACACACAACCCATGAGGCCACAACGCTCCTACATCCTCTGTGCGAGCCGGGCCGAGAGGTGAAATTGCCTCTTTTTAAGTCTCGGGGCAGCTCTCCCGCTGGAGTCTTTGCCGATCCAAGTGTCCTCTCCCTGCTTTTAGTAGGGCGCTGAGCCCAGAAGGGGTGAACAAGGCTCTGGTGATGACCAAGGTCCTTTCTGCATGTCGCAGCAATGGGATTTGGCTAGGGAAGGAGGGCTGGGATGGACGGGCAGCACAGCGAGGTGGGAAGGAGAGCCCGAACTCTCCAAGCGTTGCCCTGTTCCACCAACTCCCAGGCGAAAGTCTGTGCAAAACGTGCTTGGAGCCTCCCAACTTCTTCCTCTGCACGGGGTCGTCTTCCCCAAGCCTGTGCAGACACCGCTCCATGCCACCAGCATTAATTAAAGGCAAGAGGAAACCAAACTGAGCATTTAAAACTGATCAGCGAGCGGTTCATGGCAGTTCACGTCTCCCACCTCCTTCCCGGGCAGGGGAGCGGAGGAGGGAAGGCAGCCTTGGACCGCATCCTTCCCGCACGCTTCCAAGCACCGCGCTCCCCTCGCACATGGCGCTTCGTGCCCCGGCTGCTCACCGCGTGCCAAGACGCAGCAGAGTGCAAAGAGCAGCGGCGCTTAGTTGATTCCTGGCCAAGACGCTGCCCCTGTCCCCTCGACTTGCCCGTCGGCGCAGACACTGCCGGCCTTGTGCGAGCTGCGAGCAACGCGCTCCCGGGAAACTCGGGGCTTTGTGGAGCACTTTGTTGGCAAGCGGCGCGGGGCAGTAAACAGGCTCCTCGCGGCCGCATTACCCGCCGGAGGGACATCCCCGATGCGACTTCTGGCTAATGCAGCAGCTTGTGCAAACATCTCGTCGAGTGCCACGTGCTCCCTCAACTCATAATGCTTTTTTTTTCCCTCCTTTTTCAAAACAGCAACAACAAGAAGCATTGGAGGTGCCATCCTGGAGCTGTTAAAGTTGTGATGTGGGGTCAAAATCCACTGCCACGGTCGTGCTGCAGACACGGGACACGANTGCGCGCTCCCTCAACTCATAATGCAGCGGGGAAGGGGCTGGACCGATGCTCTGCTTTTTTTTCCCTCCTTTTTCAAAACAGCNCACGTGCTCCCTCAACTCATAATGCTTTTTTTTTCCCTCCTTTTTCAAAACAGCAACAACAAGAAGCATTGGAGGTGCCATCCTGGAGCTGTTAAAGTTGTGATGTGGGGTCAAAATCCACTGCCACGGTCGTGCTGCAGACACGGGACACGATTCTCGGTCAGCCCTGCAGCATCTGCAGGTGCTCCTGACCCGGCGCTGCCCTTCGGCTGAGGATGCTGCCCACGTGGCTGCTTCGGCGTTCACCTTTGGAGGCCAATTCCCAGGCTGGAGCGCGGAGCTGTGGTTTCAGGCTCTCTGCAGACCCCAGCAGAGAGCTGACTCCCCATTCCCTCGCACCACAGCAACTCCAACCGCCTTCGGCGGAGATGCAGGGCTCGGAAATGATGGAGAAGTCCATTCACATCAGCTTTCCCCGCCTTGGCAAGCTCTGGTTTAATGCATCACATGGAAGGTTACTCTTTGCCTTCTTCTAGCTACCTCAAAAAAACCCAAAACTAAACCAAAACATCTAAAACAGTGTTATAAGAAATCATTTCAGATAGCTGCAGGTTTTCCAGCCCACCTGTCAGCCTCATCTCAGCCTCATCTCCATTTATTTTTTTCCCTCTTTACTACAGGGACTTTAAAAGACAAATCTGGACTATTAGATGACGGAAGTTTGCTACCGCTGCTGCTTTATGCTCGGAGTTTCCATGTGATCAGATTATTTCCACTCCGTCTTTCATGAGCTCAACTTCTCAAAGTTCTTGTAAAATATTAAACATGGAAAATTGCACTAGCGATCATATTCTGCATGTGTCAATTTATGTTTCAAGAGTAATTCACCACAAATGGATCATGTTTTATGGGCTACATACTTTCAGCTAATGGCGAAGTTTTGATATTTAAAAACATTTTCGAGTACCTCTGGGGGTGGCAGAACAATGAGGAACGGTAGAAGGAGGCAGAGTATCGATGCAACAAGACACCAACAACTCAGAGTTCGCAAGAGGAAGGTGTCTTGCATTTTAAAATCTGTCTCTGCCTACCGGTTTCAACGCTAGAACATACCGAGATGAATTAAATGAATATTAATTAAGGATTAATTAATTTTTTATTTTTTAATTTAATTGCCCTCAGAGAGTAGAAGGGGTGTCCTCTGCAGGGTGCCTGGCTGAGGCACCTCGGCAGATTTAAGAGCAAAACGAGGCACAGATGCTCTGGAAAGGCGGCAGGCTGGTGCGTTTTGCATGCGCCTCACCTACCACTAAATCATCCTCCAAGTCACTCCTGGAAGTGTGACTTGGGTCCTTAACGTCTCCATGGAAAACATTACCGTGGTCACCGACGGACACAAGGAAATCCGTTTTACAGAGCCCTGCACAGCATCACCGTGACAAAACTCTCCTTAAGGGGCTCCATTAAGGTCTTTAAAAGAGGGTTTTAAAAGGCAGGGGAGGTTTGCGATACCCTGGAGGCTGCCCGCCTGGCCGCTGCCATCCAGTCACCTGGGCGCCTGTCTCATCCAAAGTGTCATTCCAGCCCTCGCCATGGGTTTTGGAGCTCTAACTTGGATGCTCCACGAGTCTAAAGGGAAAAAACAGTGTAAAAATGGCTCCGCTCTCGCGCTGCCCGTCACAACCTCCAGGCTGCTCAAACCAGGGGTGTGTGGGGATCCTGACAGGGATTGCGCAGGGCAGGAGCGAGGATACCGACCAGCCGATGTTCCTGCTTGCTGGCACTGCCTGCTAAAATTCTCCAGTCCACAATAAATCGAGGATCCAGCAGGAAACTTGCAGGGCACTTAGTGCTTGGAGAGCTCTGCAACCAGCTGCTGCGTGTCCAGGCCAATAACCTCAATCCACACAGCGTGGAGCTCGCAGGCTACAAGCTACACGCTCCCAGAAGAAATTCCCTATCCAACAGAGCAGCCATCCTCTCAAAAACAACTTGAGATGCTGCAAGGCATCAAGCCTACCACCAAACAGAGCTTCCTCCACCAACAGAGCTGCAGTTTCATCATGCAACAGGCAGTGCCGAGGACTCCACCGCAACAGGCTGAAGAGCACGGAGGAAGGGTCGTCTTCTGCACGAGATGGACTTTGCGGCGTGCGGGGGCTCTCCGAGCAGCAAACCGAGCGCGCTGACTGCGAGGGAGGCCGCCGGCGCCAGGGAGGCAGAAGGTGCTGGGTGAGGACCCACTTGCGTCTTTCTCCGAGAGAGCAGTGAAACGTTAGCGCCGGCCAAATTCCCCACAAGACCTACCAAGGGAGACGTGGGCAGGAGAGCTGCCGCTCCTGCATCTGGGGCTTCCAAGTGCAGAATTCTGATTTTAAGGAATATGTTAAACACAGTTCTTCAGGAAACAAACCCAGGCGAGCTGGAGCCAAGAACAGTCACCTCCATCTGGATGGAGCGCCCGAGAGAAAGTTGACTGCAAATCCCACCATATGCTCCAGACATTCGTTACCGAAGCTTTGGGCATCCTACTAAACTTCCAGAGAAACTTTCTCTGACACTTGCTTTTTCTTTCCTTCAGCCTTCCCCTCTCTCACAAGCCACGTTCCTTCCAAACTCGTAGAGCACTTGCACTCTAAGAGAAAGCTCGCAGAGCTCAGAGCAGTACAACCAGCCCTTCGGGATGAGCCTGGCTCCAGCTTCCACCTACTCTCCCAGCGTTTGTGCTGCAGGGGAAACCCGGAGCTCAGGAACCAGCTCCGACACAAGCCAACGGGAGCCAAGGCTGGTTGCTCCCTGCAAACAGGCCCCGCAGGCTGAGTCGCACCATGAACCCCCTCCCTGTCCATTCCCACGTGCGCCCTGGTAGCCTGTCCTGGAGCAGATCACGCTCTTCCGCTACATCACTCGCTTGGGTCACAGTAATGATTTTCTGCCCGGTTCAGTAGAAGGTGACTCATCTCTCTCCAAAGCAGCTAGGCTGCCGTTCCCCGGGGTTGGCTGGGGCGGTGTAAATATTGAAGAGCTGCTGGATCCAGCGGCGCCGCGCACGCAGCGTTTGCAGCTCCGCGGGCTGCTCTCCTGGCTGACGTGCTGACGTGGGGAGCGCGCTCGGCCTTGGGTCAGCTCCTGTGGACGGCTGGATGGGCTGTGGCTGGAAAAAAGCGGCTCTAGGTGTCACGAGAGAAGGAAAATTGTGCTGGCCCCCAGTACCAAGCCCTGGGCGCCCTTCTGTTGCTTTTCATTTCCTAGAACAGACAAAGCTGTCAACAGCGATGCGGTTTGAATGCCTTCGTGGTCAGGGAAGGTGGCTTGTCTTGAGGAGCTGTAGGGTCCAGTGTTGAAAACGGGACTACCCACAGGCAGGAGAGAACCCTCTAAACCTCCATGTCGGTCTCCAGAGGGAGAGAAGCAGCTACGAAAAGCTCTAAATCATACCTTTCTGTTCTGTAAATCTTTTCTCTAGTAGCAAATCCCTTCCCTGGAAGCGGTGTTGAGAGCCCTATTCCCAAATGGAACGGAGATGGACAAGACGCTCCTCTCCGCGCAAAGCCAGCTCTCGTCGCGAGCAGCTGGGAAGTAATGCAGACTCTGATCTTTTAGTCCGGCGCTCCCTGGAGAAGAGTTACATTACCCTTCCCGGGGAGGGGAAAACGTGGAAACGGCTGGAGGAAAGAGCACATCTCACGATGGGGGACCCTCCTCAGGAAGCTGCCTGAACGACGGCTAAAGAGATTACTTGAGAGAATTTCAAATCGAGCTATCCCCAAGAGGAACCATTAGAGATGTGAACCGTGTGCCCCGCTCCGGCAATCTCCACTGCTCAAACGCATCCCGCCTGTTCCGGCGGGCTTTGGGAAGGCATCTATTGTATTCGCGACGCAGGCAGCAAATCGGATACATGTTGGCATTTGTGTTTTGCTTGCTGGGATTTGTGTGGAGTTCCCTCTGGCGCAGAGGCAGGGAGCTCTGCCGTGCTGCTCTTGTGCCGTCTCCCAGAAACTGCTTCGTAGAAGCAGCAGAAGGGACCAGACAAGGCTAGCGGCGGCCATAGAGCTCCTGCTAAAATTAGGAGGCTACAGAGCAGCAGCAGAGCTCATGCGAATAACATCAGATTGCAAAGGTTTCTGCCTCACCTGAAGCTGCAATTCCGGCAGGGAAAAAACAAGCACAGCAAGGCTAATGGGGGAAACCGGCAGCTCCTTAGCGGGAGCAGAAAAAAATGGGATCCTTCCCATCTCTCCCACTTTGCCATTTTCATTATGTGGGGACATCCGTGCCAGTCTCTTCCAAGACCGAGGGCCGTGCTCAGCTTATTACAGATGTGTATCCCTAATCCTCACATGAAATAAAGCTAATGGCAAGATGCACTCTGATTTCTTACGTTCCTTGCAGGAAAATACTCTGCACAACGCAGACAGAAGTCACAGCAGTGGGGAGGACTAACTGGCTCAAGAAGCACTAGAAAAGATCCGGCACCAAGAGACGCTACAATGGGAGCGCGACGGCCGCGCGGGGAGAGCAGAGCAGCTCCGCGGCTCCACTCGCCTCTCGCCCGCGGGGATCCGTGACCTAGTAAACGGGTGGGCAGAGAGAACCCCCCGGCCGCGCGGCTCCCACCGCCGGCCCCGCTCCCGAGGCCTCTCTGCATTAGGGGGCAGTGTAGGAACGCGGAGCAGCCGGCGCTTTGTTTTGGTGCATCTCGCGCTAACTGCTGATGCATAGCTAACACAGCCCCAGACATTGATTTATGTTCAACTTTCCATTTCATCAGAGCGAGTGTTACCGAGCGCGGCAGCGGGAGGACAGGCACAGCCGCGGAGGGGGCTGCTCCCCGGGCGCGCGCGCTCCTCCACCCCCTGCGCCCCGTTTGTTTGGCACTGGGAAGGTCCTACACTTCTGTTAGCAGCTTTTATTTTACCTTCTGTAAAACAACCCACCCTGCCCTGCTAGAGCCCCTTCTCCCTTGCTGCAGCAGGGTTGTGGCGGGTATCCGCGAGCGGGCATCCGTTTGGCTTTCAAAACAAAAGCAGACACGACTTTGATGACCTTTAGGAGGACAAGCCATGGGTTTGTTTGCTCATGTTAAAGGAACAAAGAAGGAGGTTTAAATACAAGCATCTCCTCCTGCGGGCTGGGAGCAGGACAACCTTTTGTGCGGAGCGCAGCCCTACGCCAGGCGCTGCGCTCGGCTGGCACCGCGCAGGGCTCGGCCCAGGGAAGGGTGCCCAGGGCCTGTCCTTTCCCATCAGCACAAGGTTTTGGGAGGCTCTGCAGGCTGCATTTCCCTCTGGCCCCGAGCCTAAGGGTTGCTGCTGAGCTCTGGGAGCAGGAGCAGGCTCCAGGCAGCCCGGGAGGCTGCACAGGGGGCACTGCGGGCTCCTCTCTCCTTTCCAGCAAGCCACTTCCAAGCAATTCCTTGCTTTTTTGGGCCACCGACTCCCAAGAATGGCCCATGTTGTTTTATTTTTTTTTTCCCTTTACCAAACAAAGCTGCACATCCGAACCTGCAGCGCTTGCACCTCCCAATGTGGCAATCCAGGATTTTGGCAGCAGGCACTGGAGCAACCGGAGCTGCGTTGGGCTACTCCCTCCGCATCTCCTGGTTTGATGCTCCCCTTCAATCCTCCGCGCTTCCTGTGACCTTTTGCGTTTTGCCCTCTTAAGTTCAGCGCTTTAATTTCCTACAGAGACAAGAAATTAACCCCGAGCTGCAAACGGCTCGGCGCAGAGCTCCCGGGCACCTCCGCCAGCGCCGCCTCCTGAGGCTGCAACCAGCCGCACGCCTGCCCTGAGGCTGGGGGCGATGCTCTGGCTCTGCGGAAGGTGGGATTTGGCTTCTCCCCTCCTCCCCTTCACCGAGCAGGGAAGGCAAAACCAGATGTTGGAGGGTTTTCAGCAAAGGGATCCCTTGAGAGGCCACGTGTGAGCCACATGCCCCTTCCCCGAGCGCACGGGCACCCTTCCCTGCTCCGCACCCAGGGCCCAGCTCCACAGGGGCAGCAGCTCCCCGCGGTGCTGCAGCGATGGGTGCTCGATATGGGTAGGTGCTACTGGGGAGGCTGCAGGCAGCCCACGCCAAAGCTCACGTGAAAGAGGGGCAGCTTTCGAGCCCACCTTCCTGCAACACAAGTCACGGCAGGGGAGCGAACCCCGCGTGCAGCCCGGCTGCTCCCGAAACACAGACCCAGCACAACAAACAGGCTAAGAAAGGCCATAAAGGAGAAGAGGGCAACCCTAGAGGCTGCCCATGGGAAGCATCCTGCATCCACAGTGTATGGGGGACACGGCTGGCAGGGCTCGCAAACACCTTTCCTCCCCCTCATCTTCCCCTTGCCATTAAATCCACTCGCCTGGTAATTTTTACCTAACTTGCAGCTAATTCCTTGACTCTCTTGGGACTTGTGGGGATGCGAAAAGGACAGTCCCCTCTGCACCAGGGTGAGATGGGGACTTTGGAAACACGCTTGGTAGAGTAGCAACTTGGCACTCGAATTGCTGGCAGCAGCTATGACCTGCGAGATAGCATCTCTTCTGCTCGCTTCATCCCCTGTCGCAGAGCACTGCTACAAGATTAGCCTGTTTTAGGGTTACCAATCAATATCAGATCCTCTCGTTCTGTCATAAGCATGTTCAGGAAATGGGATCTCTCTGGAAAAAAGGAAAAAGCTCTCCTTCCCTCGTCCCTAACTCCCATGCACACACAAAGTGCGATACCGCACCGAGATATCACCCTAATAAATCACAAGCAGTTTATCAAGTTCGCCTGTCTACTGCCCAAGAATTTCTCCCATATACAAATCACAAGCCCTGATAAAAAAACAGCTTGCCAGAGCAAATGTTTCTTTCAACTGTTACATGAACAAGTCCCTATTCCTCACGAAATAAGATTTTAATGCACCAACAGTTCATATTGCTACAAACCAGTGCACACTGTGACATGCAGAAATAAAGAAAAAAACAGATTAAAAGTTTCCAAAACTTCTTTTCCAAGTGCTTTCCAAAATCTTCTTCATGAGTATCACTCAAAACATACTTTACCTCATCTTTAATCAGTGCTTAATGTGGGAGAATGAGGGAATAAGGCAACTTTAGGTTTTTGCTTACAAGGTGCCTCGATGATGTTCAGTGGTTTGGGCTTGCATTGAGTCCGCTTCTGACTGCAGCCGTAGCTTGAGCCAGCATTTGCTAGCGCTTTCAGTGATTGCATTTGGAAAAAATCGAGCGGTTAACCAGCGGGGGAAAAAGTTTCAGGAATCAAAATCCAGAATGTTTTCAATTATGCATGTCTGTTATGACCAAAGAGCAAATACAATCTCAACCCAAACACGAAACAGGCAGCTCTGGAAAAATATCAATTGTAAACACAAAATAACCTCTTGGAGCAACAAATGAATTTGCTTTAAGGCCACAAAAAAAAAAGGGCAGAAAGTAAACATGGAAGAAGAGATCATTGGTTATTTATACACAGGTCATCTCTGTTGGCACAGTACTACACTGGGATCCCCTCGGAAAATTACGGTGCCGACGCGGGGAGCGTAAGTAGACGTGTGCGCCCCAGCTAGCGCCAGCGGCACGGGGAAAAGCGGCATCCTACCTGGAAGAAACCTGGCGGGATGGGGCCCCCGGGCATCCCGTCGTTCGGGGGAATGTTTCCAAGCACGGGACTCGGGGCGGCAGCTGCGCTCTGCGGGGAACAAAACCAGGACAAACATGTTGGTTTTGAGGCGGAGTGAAGGGAAAACGGCGTCTCTCCTCGCGGCACCACGTGGACTCAATTAGCCCCTTCCCGCCGGCATCCCGCCCGAGCGCCCCGGCCAGCCAGGGATGCTCGGAGCCGCTGGGCGCCGGCCCCCGCTGCCCTCGTTTTCCGGGCCCGGCCGGAGCCAAAGCTCTCCCGCCCGGTGCCTCGTCCTCCCTGCTCGCTGGCGCTCTTGGATGCCCGCTCCCGGGTTTCCGAGTGCCTGCGGTTAGCGGTAGCCATTAGCACGCAGGGACCGGCTCTAACACAACTCGTGCGCGGAGAAGATGGCAAAACCCGGGCATCACTCCGGGGTTCATTTATTTATTTCAACATTCAGCTGCTGACGCCCCCCAGCCTCCATTGCACACACAGTTTGAGCCGCAAGCTGCTCTCAGGCTTCCTAAGGGCTTCTCCTCGTTCCCCGCCGCCTCGCCAAAAGCCTCCCCTGGGGCGGGCAAGCGCTGGCCGCGTCGCTCCGTGCCCCGGGCGCGGGGAAGGTGGCGGATGCGGATTGCCGGGACCTGGCGCTGGCGCCTACTTAGCAACCGTGTTAATATTTACTGTCTCTCTGCTGCCCGCGCTGGGGCACAACAGTGATCCTGCTGGCGCAAAAGTGGCTCCGGAGAGGGATCCCCAAACCTGGTGGGGAATTCTGCTCTTCTGGCCCCACAAGTGTGACAAGCCGAGGTCTGCATCATGCTACCTGCTGTCACGCGCCTTCCTCGGTGTGACACGGGGCATCCCCCCAGCTAGGCTGTTTGGCAGGGAGAGCAGCCGCGTGGGGGATCCAGGAGGAGGGATGGGACCATGGGAATCGGCCCCCGTCATCTCTGACCTGCAAGTTACGAGACCCCGCTCCAGGCGAGTCCTCCCGAAAGGGCTGGAGGGAAAACCCTTAATGCAAGAAGCTCTAAGAAGGGAATTTCTGCTGGGGGCGGACGGGATGCTAAGGGCTCCAGCATCAGCCCGTATATCCCAAGCTCCCGGCTCCTTGGAGAGGAGCTCGGCTTGCTGCGGCTTTCCTGACCTGCCGCCCACCGAAGAGCTGCATCAGATGCAGAGTTTTCCAGATAAACAGCAAGGACCAGATCTGAGAGATTCTACAGTTAATAATAATAACAATAACAGTAATAAAAAAAAAAGTCTTGGCAGCAAAANAAGGGCTGGGGGGAAAAGCCTTAATGCAAGAAGCTCTAAGAAGGCCCCGCATCAGCTCGAGTATCCCAAGCTCCCGGCTCCTTGGAGAGGAGCTCGGCTTGCTGCGGCTTTCCTGACCTGCCGCCCACCGAAGAGCTGCATCAGATGCAGAGTTTTCCAGATAAACAGCAAGGACCAGATCTGAGAGTTTCTACAGTTAATAATAATAACAATAACAGTAATAAAAAAAAAAGTCTTGGCAGCAAAAAAAAAAAAAGTCTACCCATTCCAGGCTCTTTTTATCAGGCAGCAGCAAAAATAGAAAGAAGGGGGAGTGAACCCAGTTCTCCCCCTCCCTCCATCCCCCCAAGTGGGTCAGCTATAAAAGTAAAACCAAATCTTAATCCAAGGCCATGAACATATTGCAGTTTCTCTGCAAAGTAGATGAATGTTCTTAATGCAAAAATATATAAGACCAAGCCCCAAACTGCAGCAAGTCCATTTAGAATTTCCTTTATTAAACCCTCTATCACGCAAAATGCTTCCCTCCAAAGAAGGCAAGCGCTGCAATAAAGCTGCCAAGGTGATATTTTATGGTTTCAAGAGATTTCCAGCACGCCATAATCCCTTGCTGGGGAATCTCCCAAAGCGAAACAGATCCCAAACCAGCTTGGAATGAAGCCACTCGTATATCTGGGTATTCCAGGGCCCGAATACACCGCAGGAGAGCTGCTCTGTGGTTAGGAAAGGTGATGGAAATGTGGATTTGACCCTCTGCAAGGAAGGTAACACAGATTTTAGACCAGCACCGGCCCAATGAGTTCAGGACTCACAGCAGCAAAACTCCCCCGTGCTGCAGCCAAAAGGCAAATGAGCCACCTCACCCCAGTTTGGGTGCAAAAAGACTCGGTCTGGTAAACGGATACAGCTTTTAAGCCCTCGCATTGAACCAGAGCATGCTGCACACCACCTTCCCTCGGCAATAGGAAGCAGAGGAAGGAGAGAGCAAGGCAGCCAAAGAAAATCTTTAAGCAAATGCACATTTTTCCACAAAACCACAGAATATTTTTCCACGATAAACACCCCTGGCCTCACCTACGCCCGTGCAGCGCAAACGCAGAGCTCCAGCTCCTTGCACATGTGGCGCTTGGCAGAATTCAATAATTAAAAACCCGTGAGTGCCCTCAGCGTACAGCAGGATGGGAGCCAAACTGGTCAGCCCTCGATGAATGATTTACGAGGCTGCAAAATGCCATTTTATATTTCGTTTCGTTCCCCTCCCCATCACCACCGCTAAGGCGAGCGCACCGAGCCCTGCGCGACGGTTGGGAGCCGCTCGGCCAGGCTCGGGCTCCTCCATCGAGGCACTGCTTTGTGCCAAGGTGCACGAGGAAGAGGATGGTTCCCAACACAAAGAGCCTTCGCTCCAACCCAGAGAGCCTTTGCCCCAAACCAGTGATCTTTCCAGGACTGAGCTCCCAGAAAAACAGGGCTCCCTCCCTCTGCAACCCGGCTGCACCCGCCGGCTTGACAGTGACATTGGAGAAGCAGCTCTTGCCATGAGCTTCTCTGAGCTCGCCGGTGGCTTGCAGGTGTGGTGGGAAAGCGGAGAGCACCAAGGAGCAGGGAGACTTCCACTTGGAAGACAAGGAGGAGAGCTGCTGGTGCCAAGTGCTCCANGCTTCCACTTGGAAGACAAGGAGGTGCCAGGAGAGCTGCTGGTGCCAAGTGCTCCAGGGAAGGCTCCTATGGAGAGCAGGCGAAACGCGGGCACATGCGGCAGCAAGGAACGGGCCAGGTTCCCGTTGCAGAAACCCCCCAAAAAGGGGGTCTCAGGATGGAGGGGCAGGTTCTGCCACCAGAGGTGATTTGTCAAGCCCGGCTCCGACGGCTCAGCGGTGTTTCGGGATACAGAAGCAGCTCCGGGAAGGCGCCTCCTCGCCCTTCTCCCTGCTGCTCCATGGGCCGCGGGCTGGGCTCACGGGGCAGCGGGGAGCCCAGCAGGGAGCCCAGCAGTGTTTGTGCAGCGCAAGACCAGGAGCCTCCTGCGCCACCGCTCCATTATCGCTCCATCGCCGCCCGCTGGGTTTATTTGCCCGGTTGTGTGAAACGCGCTGCGCCAGCCCCACAACAACGCGGCGTTCGGCAAATCGCATCTCGCTCCGCGTACGCTGGCAGTCCCTTCTGTGTGCTAAAACCTCGCTGGCCTCGGCAACTTATTTGTACCCATTGGTGGTGCCGAAACCTGGGGAGCGTGAGAGGTTCCCGGAGGCTCCAGCATCCAGGTATCCAGTGGCCGCCACGGAAGCGGGATGGTAACAGGGTGGGAAGGGGACGTCATCTGCTTATTTAGCTAAATAAGGCTCCTGCCATGCAAAATTCATCCCTGCTCCAGCGGCAACGGCGCCCGTGCCAGCTGACAGCACATCGCGCCATTCCCAGAAACGCTACCTTGATGAATAAGAGAAAAGGTCACGGATCCAGATCCTAAAATCGTTCCGCGATTCCTGGGATTGTTCGAATCGCCCCGTGCTCCGGGGCTGCATTTGTTAGCGGCATTCAACTTGAGTGGGAATTAGATAATTCGCCTCCTTACAGGGGGGCTGGTTTCGTGACAGCTATTGCACAGCCAGCCTGCGTGCGCATTTGCATTTTATTAGATGGTAAATTTGTTCTGTGCTGGAAACAAAACACAATTCTTGGGGCATATATAGATATATATATATGTATATATGTGGGAAATATATATAGCTTTCCCACATACGTAAGATTTTTTTTTTTTTGCCTTTTTTTAGTGGAAGCAAGTAGCATTATGACAATCTGGATCACTGCATTTCGCTTCCAAACCTAGACACTCAGTTAACACACCAACTTGGTATGCCAGCAGATGCCGTCTAAGCCTTTAAATCGCACACTAATTGCACTAATTGAGCTAACAGTCTCTGTTTCGTCTCCCTACCCTGAGTCAACCAGCGTCTTCTGGTACTGCTGTAGAGATCCAAGCTGTTGACTGTAGTGTTATTTTGTCAGCCATTAAACGATTCATCAGAGTCATTAATTGATTTATTACTGCTGCCTGCAAGTATAGCTTTGCAAATAAAGAATGATGTAGGTCAGAACGCAATAGAAATTGGACAAAACAACACAGCTAGGAGCCGGATACTTAAATTATCTGTAGGAGTCCACTCATGCCGGCCCACTGACATGAGGTTAAGGAGAGGAAAAAAAAAAAAAAGGGCAGGAGGAAAGATGTGCCGTTTGGCTGCGGTGCCAGAACCCTGCTAGCTGGAACAGCACGTGAGCGGGAACGCTGCGTCCCGCCGGGAACGCCGTCCCCGCTGCCGAGAGCCGATGCCAGTCGGGCGGCAGTGCCGGGGGCTCGACCCACCGGGATGGAGCCGGCGGGGACGGCACCAGGGATGCCCCCGGCTGAGCCCGGCCGCTGCTCTCGTGGTGCGGCGAGGCTGGGTACGGAGCCGCAGGGCACGGGGCTGCCCATTTTCCTTTCTCAACTAAAGGATGCCAAGGGGCTGTTCCAACATCCTGATCTTCTTAGCCTAACCCTTCAGAAGAACTCGCGCCATTTAGTGTTTTGCTTTCCTTTCTCTTTTCTCTTTCTTTCTTTTTCATTTTTGTCGCAGTTCCTGATGAGGACGGAGGCCGCGCTGGGTCTCCTCTGCCTGCCGCACACCGAACTGAAACTCATCCCAGTGCTCCAAAAGCCAGGGAGCCTGTCCGGGACAGCAGGTAACAACACATCACGTCCCGGGGCAGGCTCGGCTTCAGCTCCGTGCGTCGGCCTTTTGGTTTATTTTTTATCTTTTTAACCACATGTAGAGTCGAAATCTCACCTCGATGCGAACGCACGATAAGGAAAGAAGGGAAGAGGCGGCTCTGGTGGCTCCCTCCCTGCCGCGGGACCACAGCGACTTCCTCCCGGCCCCTCCTGAGCATCGGCACGTGCAGCCCGGAGCCCTCGCTGCCTTCCCGGGCGCCCAGTGGGGCCATGTGGGGTTTCACGGGCTGAATCCCGTCCTTGGTCCGTGTGGTCCGAGGAGGAAGGTGCCCGGAGGCAGCAGATGTGCAGCTCGGAGCTGCCCGAGGGTCTATCTTGGCTCCCGACAGGCCCGCAGATAAGGCTGAGGTGGCTCAGATAGCCCCTGCTGTGGTGGCCCAGCCCACAGCGGGGTCACGTCGCTGGGCTAATCAGGTATCTGATAGAGAAAACAGAACCTGCCAGGACGGAGCCGTCCCCGGCAGCCCCGGCTGGCAGAGTGCGAGCTGCGCCGGTGCCGAAGCGCCCTCTCAACGCCCGCGCTCGGGATAACGCGCTGATCCCGCGTTTTCGTCACCTTCAGCTCTCGCCTGCGCCAGTTCGGGGCCGTCCTGCAGAGGCGGCTCAGCCCCGAGCAGCACGAAGGGGTCACGCAGAGCCCACAGCTCCAGCGCGGCCGGGAGGAAACATCTCCTTTGAGCTCCTCAGCATCTGCTCCCGATCCCTACACTGATTCACAAGGCTCCCACTGGGACAGGCTGAGATCCCGGGTGCTCCCTGCACCCTGTGAGTCCATCAAGTCCTAGGTCCTATCAGGAATATTTATTCTACATTAAAATCGAGTTGATTCCTCCCCTATGCATTCCGGGTGCTGCAGTTTTGGGTTGTGCACGTAGCCAACTGGCTTTTTGTTGAGTGCAGAGCTTACCCCGACATCCAGGGGCTGTTTTTCATGGAAAACATACACATACCTATATTTTTAACACCTCAAAACACTGGTGCTAAGATGCTGACAGCCAGTAGAGAGGAGCACAACCCCCAGAGCCGTGGGTATCCTGCCATGGGTGGCCACCACCACCATGGGAAGTGGGTCCCAAGGGAGGTTCCCATGGCGAATCCCAGTGACGGGATGCCAGGCCCACCAGCCGACAGCTCCTTATCCCTGACGGGAGCACATCCCCGTGGTGGAAGCATCCCGGGAGCAGGCAGCTCCGGCCTTGCTGCACAACTGGGCAGATGGGCTGAGAATGGGACAGGGAGGAGCAAGGATCTCAGCGGCACAGATAGGAGACAGGAAAAATATGAAGGAAAAAGAGGAAGAGGATGGCTGAACATGGGCTCTTTGGCTCAGGATGTTTCTTTCCCTCTTCCTCTCCAGCCACCTCTCGTATCACAAACTCAGCGGTGCAAGACGGGATGCCAAAGGGCACAGACCTACCTCCTCACCCTCCGATTCCCTTTCTGCTTCTTGCAGTGGGAAAAATGCTCCCACTCCGCGGCGCATCCCTTCCCTTTCCCTCCCCAACCCAGCGTTCCCGTGTCCCATGGACCGTGATGGGACCGCGACAAAGCTAATGCATTTCCTCATGGAAAGGGGCCCCTCTCCTGGCTGTTCCCGTGTCCCCCACAGTCTTGATGGTCCTGGATGGTCCTGGTCCTGGACCACCTGGGCAAGGTGGCATCTCTGGCACGCGGGGTTGGGGATGCTCAGCGCTTCCCTGGGATTCTTTCTATTTTCTCTGCCTTCAGCATAGGCTTTGGAGCACGAGAAAGAAACGAGCACCCGGGTCAGGACTTAGGCAGCCTGCATAAACAGGTAATACTGAATTTAATTGGACTCCAGTTAAGCCTTTTCATCTCATTAAAGCTGCCTTCATCTTATACAGCGAGGTTTTAAATTTAATAATAGAACACTCCCACACCTCACGGTAATCTGATTAATGCCAGGGGCTGACAGTATGTTGACCATTTCATACAGATCTAAACGCGAGATGATTTTCTGCATTAGCCCCATCTTTGGGTTGGTGGTAGCATCTGTGTTGCATCAATGCAAAAAAAAAAAGAAAGAAAGAAGGAAAAATATATAATCCACATTATTAGAAAGTTTTCTCTGCTGTTTTTCATACCTGCGTCGTGCCGACACCTCCACAAGTCCCTGCAGGGAGGAGGTGTGAGAAGCAACAGGGGAAAGAGGGAAGAGCCCTTGGCGAGAGGAGCACCAGCTCCCTGCAAAGAGCCTCCACGGGAGACAGCGATGCTGTTTTACTGCTTCCCATATAGCACTAATACCTTGTAAGTGCGAAGAATCGTAACAGGTTGCTGCCTCCTTGGAAGAACACTTAAAAATTAAGCTGCAAATGACAGTAAAACCAGCAGCTACACAACTGGCTCACAGATTTCCATCTCCACATCAGGCAGGCTCCAAGCAGAGGCCAGCTTTGCCTGCAGAAGAAAACTTGGCAGTTACGATGGGATCTTCTGATCCAGGGGCAGTTTTGTGTGTGCACTAGCACATGCTGGTGACATAGAACTGCATCTTATTTACGTCCAGGTTTTAGTTACGTGCAGTGTGACTCGAACCCTGGGTCTGTGCAGACTGCAGCAGCACTCTCGAGTGAAGAGAATGTGCAAGAGCTCAGCAAGTCACAACGACCCGTCCTAGCAGCTCCAGCTAATCCCTGACACACCGAGAACCAACCTCCCCTTCTACTTGGCATTGCACTGATTCCCACGGGTTCAAGAGCAAGTCTTCAACTCTGCGAAAGGAGAAGAAATGGTGGAAGAACTTCTTCCAAGAATGGGAAGANAGTTACGTGTAGTATGACTCGAACCCTGGGTCTGTGCAGTGAAGAGAATGTGCAAGAGCTCAGCAAGTCACAACGACCCGTCCTAGCAGCTCCAGCTAATCCCTGACACACCGAGAACCAACCTCCCCTTCTACTTGGCATTGCACTGATTCCCACGGGTTCAAGAGCAAGTCTTCAACTCTGCGAAAGGAGAAGAAATGGTGGAAGAACTTCTTCCAAGAATGGGAAGAAGCGGGAGCTGGGATGCTCTGCAGAGGCTCTCTTTGAGGCTCTCTCCACTGCAAGCCTCTAGGCTGGAGCTTGCAGGAAATAAACTGGTTTTCCTTTATTTTAGCATGGCAGAAGGTGAAAAAAAACAGTCCTGGATAAAGCTTTGTGCATGGGTAGAAGAAGAAAAAACAAACTGAGAAGAGAGTGTTGCAGTATAATCATACACTGTACCCAAATGCCATTAGTACCGCTCTCTTGGGACACCGAATTTTGCTGCAAGGGATGTTTTTTGGTGTATACAAGTTTAACTTAATTATACTTGTAATATACACAAGACTTTTGTGATTGCTTGAAATGCACAAACTGACAGCCACACGACACGGAAACCCCGGTTTGGGAATAAAAGCAGCAGTTTAGGGCTCAGCCAAGAACGAACACACGGGATGACACCCAACTCCTTTCTTTTTTTAAAAAAGGGGGAAAAAAGGGGGGATCTGTACAACCCCCAGCCATTATTTTCACATTTGAAACCTGAGTTTTTTTGTTTTTCTTCTAAAGGCAAACCAGTTCAATGGTGTTTCAAGCCAATACAGAGCTTTTTTTTCCCTTGTAAAGGATAATCTGAGACAGCAGCTCCACCAGAGCAGCTCCAGCCTCAAAACAATAGGGTTTTAATCTCTTAAGTAGGCGGCCCCCTTATCCCCGGGAAGGAAACCCCTTCAGTCATTTACAAGTTTGTAAATAAGGATCTTGGTAGCATCTCCCGGACATCTGCTCCGCAATCCTGACAGTGTTACTGCTAACATTTACAAACATCCTTACGCAAACACACATCGCTCTCTGCTGATCTTGCTTTATCTAAATATATCCCAAGGAAATAACTTGGCAGTGCTGCAAAATTTCACAGCAACCAAATTAAAGGGGAAAAAAAAAAAAAAGTGTGTGTGGTGGGGGGCAGGAAAAAAAAAAGAAAGGTGTAAGACAGACTAAACAAGAATAAGCTTGTTTTTGCATGCAAGTGTGTATACAGACGGGTTACACAGGAAAACTTTGTGGAAGTTAAGCAAGGCTTACTGGTAATTGCTGACTATGAAGTGTTGGAAAAACCTGCGCTTCCTCCAGCTCCGAGAGCTGTTTAGAGCCGAGCGCTGTCGGCCGGAGAACCGGTGCGTTCACATAGGCACAAGCTTGGTCCCGAAAATGCAGAGCAAGGGTTAAGCCGCTTTGGTCTGCTGCGATTCCGGGTTTGGTACGTGCCAGAAAGGTGGTGAAAGAAGGTATTTTCAATGTCCTTATTGACAAGCTTCACAGCACCTCCTTGTTTTAATCCCTGCTTGCAGGCTTTTGCTCCGAAACTCCGGGAATAAACATTTGCGGCCTGGGGCTAGGGCAGAAAGCGGGCACAAATCCCACGTACAAACAGCCCTGCAACTGGAAGCGGCCCCATCGTACAGACCCCCCAAATCTGCTCTCGTCCTATGCTGCATGGGGGGAAGCTACTACGGAGCCCAGGGAGCATCCGAATGGTCCCGAGGCTGCTCCGGCCTGGCTGACCAAGGTGCATCCGGAGGGAGAGCCTTTCTCCTAAAAATCCTCCGTGTCTTGGCAATCTCCTTCCAAAGTCATGTGGAGGGCAGGAGGGAGCGCATGGCTCCCGACTCAGGCCAGACAGACACCTGCGGAAACGCGGTGGCTCCAGGGTCACGGGCGTCTTTGCAAAGTCCTGACACCTCAGCCCCAAATCAACTTCCAATCTAAACACCGAGAAAAGTTTATGAAGTCTCCAGCACTGCCAAAGCAGCTCAAACGGATTTCGCGCAATTAGCAGCCTGGAAAATGATGTAAATACACAGGTATTAATTACTATAAATTCTCCTCTAATAATCGCAGCAGCAGACATGTCAGGCTCTTTTCCAGCAATCAATACTATCCATTTAAGCGCCCACCTGCCAAAAAAGTTATATAAAATAATTATATAAAATTTTCATTAGATAATGCAATTGCTTAGAACTATTAATCTACCTTTCATCCATCACCACGTGATGCTCGGCTCTATCGACCTCCCTGTCGCATCGGGGCAGCCCCACGTCTCCCTTTGCTCCCTGCCGGGGTGCAAGCAGGTACCATCCGTGCTCCTCAAAAGAGGAAACCATTTGTTTTTCCTTTCCTTATAACCAGATATTAGTGGTCACTCCTGGATTTGTTCCTTGCATATGTACAAGAGCCGCAGAGAAAGCTCACAGAGCTGTTTCGGATTTTTTCTTCTTAAAACAAAAGGAGAAAAAGGAAACCCACAGAACAAAGCCGCCGGGAGAGGTAATTTGCCAGAGTTTTCTGCAAAGTTGCGGGAGTTAAAGCAGATGGGTGTTTACTCCCTGCAACGCTTCTCACTTCATGCGCCGCTACCGTCATGTTATAATTACGAGGGGTCACTCAGCCACATGCTCGCCGGCGCGCTTCCCTTCTGGACACACACATGTACTTGCATTTCATCTGCTTCCACGTTCGCCTTGAAAGGCGCAGTTGAGCGAGGAGCTCTCCAAATCAAGTCCTCTTATTTACCTACCTTTGAAAAGCCCAAATTAAGGGAAAACGCCACCTCTCCAAAAACAAAACAAACCAAAACCGAAAAGCGATGTTCGCTGGCGAGCTGCGGCGCTGCGGGGAAGCCTGCGCCTCCCGGGCGATGCTCGAGCTCCACGCTCAGGTCCCCGGTCCCTTCTTCCCCTTCCTGCCGTGCCCAGGCCCTGCTGCTGCCGCAGGGCTGTGCAGGTGACCAGGGGATGCTACTGGCCCTGGAGGGGGTGATGGAGCCACCCAGGAAACATGGACCATGACAGTGAGGGGAAGATGCTGCAGGGCGCCCAAAGACACCCTAAGGGACAGCCACGAGCAAGCCCCACCAATCTCTCGCCAAATCCTGCCCGTCGCCCAGTGGCTCCTATGCAGAGAGTCTCCTTTAAGACACCCCTGTGGTCGGAGATGTACCAGCAGACAAATGCCTCCCTCTTCAACCACACAATTTTCAAAACCATTTTGGGGAAAAGAATGAGATTTGGGGGCAGGTTACTTCAAAGACACATTTGTGGACTGCAAACTCTCCAAGACAGCGACCGTATCTTGTTAGTTAAGTGCCGTGCAGCTTGGATGTGATGTAAACATTAATACACCACGAGCATGCAATACAGCTTTAATTCTTTTTTTTTCTTTTTTTTTTAACTCAGGAAGCTGTTGGCTTTGGCAGATAGACTTCTGTTTTGCGGTGCCTCTACAAATCACTGCTTCTGTTTTTTCTGCCTTGTTATAGTTTGAAATTGCCAAGTAAATTTTGGACGGGGTTATAAGAAAAGCTAGATTTAAATTGGTAATCTAATTTAAAGGAGGGTGAAAAAAAATTCCATGGCTTTCTAAAAACGCCACGCCATTGCACTCCCTGCATTTAAAAAACATGGTTTTCCCTTGTTCAGAGGAGGATTTGCAAACAACTCATGAGGACATTGCCAGTCGCACGGGCTAGACAGCACACCCCGCAGCGCCTCGAAGGCACCCGCAACACAGGCGCAATTTCACGTTAGCAACGGGCGCGCACAAGAAGCGCTTTTCATTTATTTATTTTTTTGTTGCAATTTCCCATTTCAACCAGCTGCCCTTATCAACAACGCTACCGCTGCCGTTGTTTGCAGTGATACCTTGAGCAAATGTTGAGCGATGGATAAAACACGCCACGGCTTCGTGCTGGGAACTGCGAGCCAGAGGCGCCTGGTGTCGGAGCCTTGCTGGAATTCCAAGGAGCCCTTCAGCCCAGGAGTCCGGCTTGGTGGCTTCATGGGAAGTAATGCAACCTCCTTGGAAAGCGGCTGCGCTCACCGCTGTGCAAGTGGGACTGCACCAGGGAGGCAGGAGTGATGCTCACAACCCCTACGCGAGCACGTGCTTCCTCCCTCTCCAGCACGTCCACGTGAGGCACCGAGGGATCGGGATCGGGACTGGGAGGAAAACAGTAGCACTGGGGCCGCGCTCCGCGAGCGGCTCCGTGCGCACAGCATCCCCGCACCGGCGTTATCTCCCGCCACGGGCAGCGCGGGGAAATTAATGCAAAGACGGCGGCCGTCCCCCTGCTCTCGCCGCGCGCTCCCAAGCATTTGAATGCCAAAATATCACATTTGCTTAAGCCTATTTTCCTGCTGGCAGCTGCCTGTTATTATCCCACCGCACCAAAGGCGACGGCGAGCGAGCTCGGCCCGAGCAGGTGAACGCCATCTGCCCGGCCCCGACGAGATGCCCGTTTCGCTTTAGACAAAAAAGCTGACGGCTCCGCGGCCACCATCTTTGGGCAACAATGCGCGACCCTTTTCAAGGGCTCCGTCACCTCGCTGGGATATTCAAATGGCCTTTGTGTACCTACAGACGCGGCGGCACTTCTCCTCCCGCGCCGCCGCCGCAACCTCTCGCGCGCCGGGCTGCAGAGCGGCCGCTCCGAAAGGGCCGTAATTGACTTGCCTACTGATCTGTGAAGAGTAAATTTTTCACAAAAGGGCCCTTAAAAGCAAAAAAAAAAAA
>VWPW01014784.1:26038-39164 GCA_013389825.1 Crypturellus undulatus
GGCAGTTCAACACGTCCCTGCTCTCGCCCGTGGGGCTGGCACTGCCCTGCGGCCCGGGGCTCCCGCGGCCGAGTTGGCCCAAGGAAACGCTCTGCCCTTGGCCTGGGCTGCGCCCGTGCAAAGTCCAGCGCCTTGTGCAAGCTGCCGGCGAGGCCGGAGGGGAACAGAGGCGCCGGACTTTGCCCGGGAGCCGCAGGGATGGGAAGTGTGGGAGCGGGGCGGCCGCCCGGCGCCTCGGAGCGCAGCAGCGACGCGTCAACCTGGTGTCTGGCCCAAAACGCAGCTCACGGGGCAGGGAGGAAGGGACACACGGTGCTCACAGGCTCTGGGATGAGAGAGAGCAAAGGGGAGCCACAAAATGGGGTGCGAATGGGACGAGGGTCGGGTTCCTCACGGCTTTGGGTGAGGTTTTCTGTTGGAGGCCTCCCGTGTTATAAACACAACGCGCTGAAAGCTTCTGCGAACGTGCCTGTGCCGAGTCCTTGGCGTCGCAAAGGTTGGCTCGGAAAACCCTTTGCAAGCCCCTAGTCGTGGCCCAAGAGCTGGTGGGGTAAGGAGGTGACACCAGGCAGCCGGAGGAAGACCTTAGAGGAAAGGAGAGCTTAGAGGATTCCTGAAACCTCCTTTCCCAATTTTGAAGCCATGGGACCAAAGGGTTCAGTTGTGCCTGCTCAGACACCAGGTGAGATCAAACGTGACACGGGAACCTCAGTATTCTCCTAGGATGCTCTCAGTACTGCCAAGGAGGAAATAAAAATACTTTTTGTCGCTACAAGACCGGAGCAGGGAGCATCATAGCAGGTGAGATGGAGGCAGAGGGGGAAGCGGGGTCCCTCTTCTGCGCAGGGGCTGATCCATACAACCAACATCTAACATCACATACGAGGTCCGGGTGAGATCAGTACTTCCAGGAGGGAATCTCTTTTCCTTACCCTGCTGTGAATTGCTGGGCACGCTGAGCACTACGGGAACCCAAGCAATCTCCACACAGCGCCCCGAGGTTTCTCCCATCTCCAGCCTCGTAGGGGATCTCTCTCCGTTTCTTGGCTGTGGTCCCTCAGTGGCTGCTTGAGAGCAGACTCAGACAGGACCATTAGCAATGTGGTGTGTCCTAGTGAAGACTCACTGGATTTGGGGTGCTTCAATCTAGCCCTGCACTCCCAGGCCCAGCGGCGGTAGGAGGACGGGCACGTCACTCCAGTGACACCCTCATGCGAGATGAGGGACCTCCTAAGTGCTGCATCTCACACTTGCAAGGCTGTAGCTTGTCCTGTCCCTCGGGAAGAAGGGTTTTATTTGCACAGCATGCGGCAGAATTTACAGAGTTTACCCGGGACAGCAAACTGGCGTTTCTTCGCTAGCAAAGCTCTCTCCGTGCCGACATGGCTTAAACCCTAAGCAAACAGATCAGTTCCGAAAGGTGCCAAACTCGTGCAAAGACGTCACCCGCGAGCGCACGCGGACAAGGCCATGGAGATGCGGCTGAGAGATCCAGAGGCAAAACTGTGGGGCGGGCAGAGGCTGGCGAGGCCGCGGCGCTGCCCTCCGCGGCGCCTTGGGCGGCAGCTTGGCAGCGGCCGCCCGCTGTTGATGGTGCCTATAAATCACTGCTGCGCGGCTGCCCTGCTGCAAGGGCTTTGCATAGGGTGAGAAAAGAATACAGTAAAATAAAATAAATGATGTTCTACCAGTCTGTAGGAGCCCGGCAGCTTTCCTGCAGGAAAGCTGGGCAAGCTGGCTCCCGTGGGCCTGGACTTCAGTCCAGCGCCTTGGCTTTACAAGGAGCTCGTGGCAGTTTAAATCAGCCTGATCTCTCTGCAGCTAAAGGCAGATGCAGCTGGCTCCCACGGGAGAGCAAAGAGCAGATTTTGCGCCCCACTCGTGGCCACCTCTTAGAGCGGAGAAGGGCGAAGGCATCAAGACCGAGGGAGAGGCAACAAGCTGCTCCGGCTGGCAAATCCCGCCGGGAGAGGCTGTGCCGCACGCCTCCGCGCGCGCCTTAATCCTGCCCTGCACCCGGCTCCTCGTCCGCCCCGGCCGCGCAGCAACTTTCCCCTCCGCTCCCCTCCCCTCTCGCGCCTAATCCGCCGGAGCTGCACCGGCTAAATCCCCCAGGGCCATATGGAGCCTGAGCCACGCGCATCCCAAACCGGCCTCCCGAAAACGGCTCCCACGCTGCGGAATGCCGAAGCGCTCGTCCCGCCTGGCCCCGGCTCCAGCGGGATGAGAGGGCCCCGACTTCAGCCGTCAACCTACTGAAAGTCAGGACTAAAAGCACTCCTTAAACCAAGGCAAGTGTAGCTGCCCATTCCCTGTTTCCTTTTTTTTATTTTTTAATAGACCATTTTGTTTATCACAGTTATTTGTGGGTGCTGCCCCGAAAATACTGTTTACCAGGTCCAATAATTGCTGGAGGCATTGGAAAATTAATAGAGCAGCTAGAGCGAAGGACAGGAGGAGTAAATCTGACGTAAGCTACCGTGTAATTCAGCACTATTTGCAATAGCTGGTGGCTTTCTTCGCAGTAGGGAAAAGCCAGGGGCTAATCTAGCTTGGAGGCTGCTCCGTTTTTCAGCTACTGGAAGGACGGGATTTTTCGGGAGGAGGAGGGCACATCAAAACAGTTTAATTTCCAGAGCATTTTCGCTATTAGGGTATGTTCCAAGGGACAATAAAAGGTGCATATCTGCGGAGTGGAGTGGGAGCTCAGCGCGCAACTCCGAAGAGTCGGCACAACCCCAGCTATGTACCCAAGACGCACAACGCAAGGATACCGAGGACAAACAATTACATTTTTTTCCTAGCTACTGTTAGCCAAGGACGTCTTGTTTTCTTTTCAGAGGGAAAAGAAAAAAAAAAAAAAAAAAGGAAAAGATCTTGCAGTCTCCAAGACTTTGCCAGCACCAGCCCGGCTCCCGCCCCAGCGAGCCATCTGCGGCACTAGACGCGGCGCTAACTCGACGTGCGGCTTTTCGGCCGCGGTGCCCTTCGCGCTCCGAGCGCGCAGCAGCCAAGAGGCGCCTTAAAAAGCAGGCTGAAGGCAACGCTTTCCTTCTTTCTGCTTTTTTTTGCGCCCAATCTTTCCATGAAATAGGAAACTCCACTCGACAGAGAGAGAGGCCCAAAGTTTTATTTACCTTAACGCGTGTTTTCGAAGCGGTCCCGCTGGGACGCGGTTTCCGCTGCGGGTTGCAGGGCTCTCCTGGCTAAAATCCCTGGCGCGATCGGGAGCTCGAGCCGGGCTGCGAAGGGCCTCGCGGCTCCGCAGAGCCATGGGAAGACTTCAGATACGAGCAGCTCGGTGTCATTTTTATTAATCACTTTTTTTGCCTGCTGCTCACAGCACGGCGAGTCTGGTTAGAGTAAAGTTCAGGCTATGTTTTCCTTAAGGTCTACGAAATGTAATTATTGTGCTCGAAGAGGAATTCGCCCCAGCAGCAGAAGAATGTTAATACAAACTCCATGTTTATGAACTGGCAGCTTTTGGAAGCAGGCTCTCGAGGTACCCTATAAAACCAGCACGCAAACCCCTGCCCCTTGACCCGACGATAAACTATTACGTGAGGCAGGAAAACTAGTCTGGAAAGGGGGGAAAAAATTAGCTTAAGGCTCTCAGACAGCAGGAGAAGGGAAGGGGGGAGCAATTGGAAAGCATTAAGTATCACTGCAAGGTCTTGTTTAGACTGACAGCATTAAGGAAAACCTGATTACAGGGCGGCGAGCAAAGAGTCCACCAGATTAATAGAAAATGATTAGGCGAGGGAGGGGATAAGCACGACCGTCCGAATGGCTCCGCTCCGGGCTGCGAGGATGCTCGGGCCGTGCTGGACGCAGTCCCAGCTACATTGTGAGCGAGCGGCGATGCGATGAGCAAGGGGGTTCTCGTGGCCGAGCTGCGCATGGAAACTCCCTGCCAGGGGCTGCTTTTCTGTTTTGCTTTTTTTTAGTATCGCTGTTGGGATATCCATAAACAGGAGCTGCTACTCGGCTCCCCACGTTCGGAGCGGGGCCCGCCTGGCCGAGAGGGCTCCCGCGGACGCATGGGCAGGTCTCTCCGGTATCCCGGGCTGCGCGGTGCATCCGGAGCGCACCGGGTCCGGGAGCCCCGTCCCACCTCGAGCAGTCGGAGCCAAGCCGGAGCCTGGGGACGGGCGCACAGGCTGGGGCCCATGAGCAAAGCTGGCAGCCTGCTCGCAGGAGAGGCCACATCCAGAGCCTTGTGTAACGCTTGGCTCCGCCGCCGGCTTTTAGCTTCTGCAACGGTGACTCTCAGCTCTCCTGCATTTTCCTGCGGGTGCCCAGAACTCGGGTCATAATTCCCAGCCCAGCAAAGCGCTGGCATCCGGGCCCCTTTCACCGTCCCAAAGCCATGGGCGGATTTGGGGAATAACCACAACAGCCCCGGCGCCCGGCGGCGTTTCGGCAACGCAACCTGCGCCATCAGGCGAGCCAGGAGCCAGGCAATTCCCACCCTGGGAAAACTTTTTCCAGATCCTGCGAGGAAGTGACATCAGAGGCCAGGCGCTTTTATGAGCGCAGCACCCCGCTAAGCCGCACAAAGCGGGAGGTGGATTCGAAAGGCTCTTATTGCAGGGAAGGGCCTCTTCCATCTTCCCCCAGGCTTCGGCTTTTGTATTGCCTTCGCCGCCGCCGCGGCCCCGACCGGATTCGTTAACTCTCCTCTTTAAGCTGGGCCTCCTTCGCATGGAATTACTGCAGATTTCACCTCGAGGCAACGGCAAAAAAAAAAAAAAAAAAAAAAGAAGGCTGGGGCGGGGGGAAGGCCCACACTGCTTCTCTGGGGCCATAAAAGAGACGGGTAAAAACAACAGAACACGGTCGGGGATAGACACATGATGATTTTTAAAAAGTATATAGTCGAGGAGATTTTGATGGCTCTGCCAAAAGGAAGGAAAAAAAAAGGAAAAAAAAGTGTCTTCCCACTTGCAAACACGAGTTAATTATAGAAAAAAGGAACAGGAAAGTGTTAAAACCATCTGTGCCACAAGGAAAATGATACGGCCGCCTGGTTGCAGGCAGCAGCGATGACAGCTGTTATATACCAGCCAGGGCTCGAGCTCGGGCTGCTCCTCCCAAGCAAGGTGCAATAATCCAGGCGGCGGTAGGCGTGGGTGCCGCTGGGAATTGCGAGAGCTCCACGGAGCCTTTTATCTGCAGCAGCTTTTCAACGCCGCTCTCGCCCGGGCCGGCTCAAGTGTCGGGCCCCAGCACCATCCAACAGGTCCTCGCGAGGCGGGTGCGCACCGGGATCCCCGCCGGAGCGCGCGGCCCTCGGCGCAGGGACCCGCGCTCGCTAAGGCACCAGTCCTGCAGCAGATGCCTGAAGTTAAGCCCACGAGACAGATTTGTCCTGGGTGGTTTTAGCCCAGGTGCTTGGCCGATTGTGCCATGGGAGGTTTTGGGGAGGCCGGGATGAGAGGAGGAGATGCAGGCAGCGAGCGCAGAGCGCGATGGGGAACCAGCCCCCTTTGGGCCACTCGCATCCCGCTACGTCCTGCAGGATCCACTTTGATTACAGTCCCTGCACAAATATTTACCTATTTATTTTTAAACTAAACTGAAGCGCCAGGCTGTTTAGAGCCTGCGTCCCACACAGCTCTGCTGTTTCTTCAGCTCCCATTCGCTTCAAATCCCTCCCCAAAACCAGCCTGGCTGGAAGGAAATTCCTGGCAAGTGCCTAAACCCGCACTCGTAGACTCAAAAGCAACGAGCCGAGCAACGAGGCATTTAAACCTTGCAGGCGCCTGCAGCCCTGCGCCCTCGGGTTCTGCAGGAGCCTCCCCATGTCCCGGCAGTGCCCGGGTGGGTGCGACGCTTCCTGCTTCTGCATAAACTGCTGGGAGCAGAGGGGACGGAGCAGAGTTTGGAGGAGCCACAGGGACGGGGCCCGGCGAGACACGCGCGGGGGAAGCGGAGACGTCGCCGGCCTGGGCAAGCCGGCTCCCGCCTGGCCAGGCTTCTGCCTTTGATTTTATTGGGGACATTGGGGCTGGATGAGGCCTCAACACGCAACTAGCGCATTTGAGAGGAGACCTCATGCTGATGAGCTTGTCTATGGATTCACCACAGAAAATAATTAGCCATAATTAAGGGCTTCTGGTTTATGGCTCAAGCAATTGTTTAAACAGCAGAGCCTCGCTCAAATTAAGTTCAGGACTTGCCAGTAAGTATTTCTTTACTGGGATAGAGTTTGGTTTCAAACTTCTGCTCCAAGCAGCCAGACAGCCAGCAAGCGACCAAAGCTGTTTTTCCTGCTGGGAAGTGCAGAGGCACCACAAACACGAGCTGCGAGGCTGGACCAGGCCAAAACAACACAGTTTTGCAGCAAAAGCTTTGTGGGGGCAGGAGAAGGCAAGGAAGAAAGTGGTAGGAAACCGTGCCAGGAGCCGGAGCGGGCAGTACCACAGTGACCATCATGGAGCAGGCAGAATCACAGAGCCACAGGACGGGTGAGGTTGGAAGGGACCTCTAGAGATCACACGGTCGAACCCCCTGCTCCAGCAGGGACACCCAGAGCAGGGGCACATGGTGGCATCCAGGTGGGTTGGAAGATCTCCAGAGAAGCAGACTCTACAACCTCCCTGAGCAGCCTGTGCGAGGGCTCTGTCACCCTCATTGTAAAGAAGTTCTTCCTCACATGGAGGTGGAACTGCCTGGGGTTCAACTTACACCCATTACCCCTCGTCCTGTCACCGACCACCACGGAGAAGAGCCTGGCCCCATCCTCCCTGCAATCACGCCTCAGGTACTTGAACACGTTGATCAAATCTCCCCTCAGCCTTCTTTTCTCCACACTAACCAGGCCCCGCTCGCTTAGTCTTACGCTTAGTCTTACGTTTCCCGTTCCAGCCGGCCTCGGTGATGGAAACCAGCCCAGGGCGCTCGCACGTGCGGCGCCAATACCATCGCGCCAGGGCGGGCGGCACTCGCACCATCTGAGCACGTCGCGGCCGTGGCGGCTCTGGGGCCCCGGCGCGCTCCAACGGCGCCTGCCGAGCGGCGCCGCGGGAGGGGAGACGCTCCTTTGGCACGTGGCCTCGTCGCTGCTGACGAACGCGCGCGAAGACGCAGCCGACGACGCCGTATTGCTCGATACGCTGAAGATGGAAATGGTGCGGGGGGACAGAGGGAGCGAAGCGGTGAAGTCGCCAGGTTGAAGCAAAACCAAGAAGGTTCTCCGAGACCTGGCACCGTGGCTCAAAACGCCTAAGGATTTTCATCCTCTTGCACGTAGCGAGTACCCTGTTCCCTCCCCATCCACAGCACCCTCTCCCTATGGAGAACATATGGCAAATTTCATGCAATTAGAGCGATAACTAGCAGAAATAATAAGCAAGTTTGGTTTCTCTTCCACCACATGCTATAGGGAATCTGAAATCGTGCGCTAGAAACAAGCTCTTCAGCTCCGATCTGTAAGAGTCACCACAAGTACTCAGCCTTTTCCACCTCCTGTCCCCCAAAATACCATACCCAAATGGGAAGCAACTGGCACCGGTCCTGCAGGGAGCTCGTCTCAGAGCACGGAAGTGAAACCCAACTTCCCAAATGCCCTTCTGGCTCATGAATTTTGCATCTTAGGGAAACTGGGCAGAAGAGAGTTAAATGCTGAGATCAATATTCATATTGAGACAGCTTCTAATAGGTTTGAGTTGGTTAAATAGCCTTGAGATTTTTTTGCCTTGAAATGCAGTAATGCAGATATGGTAGTACACTGTCCAGATGCACTCTAAAGGTAATTTATAGAACGGGGCTCTCTGGAGTAAAGAGCCATTGAGAGAGAATATCAGGTTAGTAGGGTAGCATAAAGAAACTGGGCTTGGGTAAAAACCTGGAAGCAGCTCTGCGCAGAATAAAACTAAAAGTTTGCTTTTTTGTCGGTTGCTTAAAGCCAGAGCTCCATAGAAGAGGGGATTCATAGGTGTGAGACTGTCTGCAAAAAACGAGAAGCAGCTTTACAGTGGGGATGCAAAACTCGTTTTGCTGCTTCTCAGCAAAAACGAGGCAATTCCACTACCTATCTTGGATCCTAAGAAACCTATGGCTCTGATGCGCCCTGGATGCAAAAAGATGTGCCTTAATTTTACCAGATGATACAGATCAGGTTGCCCAGCCTCTCTGGCCAAGGATGTCAGCGCACTTTGCAAGCACCGAACTAATCCCATGAAGCAGAGCACCCAGCACCGAGGAACGGGATTTGTCCATGAAGCTACACAGAAAAAGCAGGACAAGAATCCCCTGCAAATCAAACGGGAACACAGTACGGCCGAGTCCTGCAGCACAGAACCAGTTAAAGGCATTTCTAAAGCGCCGGAGAAGCAGCTGTCTGCAAGAACATGGCACACAGAGCATCGCAGCTCAGCCTGTCCTCTGAGGAGAGCCCCTTCCCGCGTCCCCGGAGCCGCGGAGCTCCGACAAGGCAGCTCTGTTCCCCCATACGGCTGGAACATTGTGCAAAGATGTTCAGGCTCATTCTGAATAGTTTGTTCTCTCTAAGGCAGATCCTGAAGCCATTTCAGAGCTACCGAGTATGAAAAGCCCAGATGTTGCTACAAATCAATAAAAGTCTTGCTGCAATTTTCCTTTTGAGGGAAGGGAAAATTTTGCCCGCTAACTCTTCAGATCAAAACCCAGCAGCGCTTGGTCTAAGAACTCGCCAGGAACAGTAGCAGCGGCTTCAAACCCAGTCATCCATCATGCTCAGACGAACTGTACCATCGGCGCACGGGGATCCGATGGCAAACTCCGTGTTTCACAACTCGCAGTAAGGAGGACAGGCGGAGACCACAGCTGCTGGTCATGCAGGATTTATGCACTGAGATGGCTCTAGTTGTCTCCACTCCTTTGGGAAAACTCCAGTTTTAGGGACAGATTAATGGTAAGAAATTAACATAGTAGCCATATATCCTGCTTCATAGTTTGAAAAGTTCTGCGCGGAGCGGATGAAGTCCAGTGGATTTGCAATGATTTAGCACCTTCAGCACCTCAGAACTAATGTCTTCAATATGTCAGTAAATCTGCTAAACAAGGCGGTTTCTTGAGGGCTATTTTTAAGATGGACTGTCTGAAACCATGCCAAATTTTATCACCAGTTTAGTCCAATGCAGAAGAGCCGGGCATGGGGAAAGTTTGCCGACGCTCAGGCTGATCAGCAAGCGCCCTGGTGCTCGGGCACCACGAGGACCTGTCACCAGCAGAGCCGCTCGCTGGCTTTGGCCGTCTGCAACAAGCAGAAAGAGAGGTCCCAAGTGCCGCTCTGCAAGAACAGGGAGAACAGGCATGCACGGGCAGGAGCGCAAGGAGGTCCCAAGTTGCTGCTCAGCAAAGCGCTCTGCTCCAGCAAGGCCAGGGCAGGGAATGCTCACGTCTGCAGAGGAGCTCGGGACACCAAACCGAGGGCTGCTTAAAGAAACCAAGGGATAAGCTCTTCTGCAACCCAACAGAGTCTTGGGAGAATAGTTTTTTAAAAAAAGAAAAAAAAGAAAGACAACTTTGCATTATCGGAGCTGCAGTGATTAAAGGAACATTTAAGGAAAAACTCTGGAGCTTGAGAGTGTGAATCCTCCCGCGCTGCTCCAGAAGGAGCGTTCTCCTGCAGCAGCCCCTCTCCACCGCCTCAGAGACGCGGGCTGGGAGGCTCGTGGGCTCCTGCCAGCTCCCTCTGCGCCGTTTTTCAGCATATGATCTAGGAGCACGGTGGGAAGTACACATGGAAAATGACCGTACCATAAAACAGCTCAACCCTATGACCTGATCATTTTAAGACGCAGCAGAAGCCTTTGTATTGTGGACATAACTGCAATATATCAGTTAGCGATCACTTACACCAAGATCTAGCACTCTAGATTTTGTAGCAAATGCTGACTTAAAGACCCATATCAAATACATTATGATACCACTGTTTCCCGTTACCCACACTGATGATTCAATTAATTTAAAAACAGCAGTGAAATTTAATTTCTTCATTAACCCTGCAGTCCCCAACAACAACGAGGCGCTGTTAACCTGAGTAACCTGCAGAAGTTTGGATGGACTTGAAGGATGGGAAGAAGAAACAGCAAAGGATAGAAAGACAGGGAAGAAAGGGAAACATAGGACAGCACCAAGTCTTTTCTAACCTTTTGCAGCTATAGGAAAGTAGGAAAGTCAGAGGGAAAGATATGATAGACATTGGACTAGGCATCACAGAACAGTATCTATGATTACTCAAAACACTTTTGTGGAGCAGCCTGAACCCAGACTCCTTGTTCTGCCTCCTTTGCACTGATACAGCTCAGACTGACCCTGCACAACACGAAGCAAAATACGATATTGTGAGCACAAAATATCCACAGCCGCCTGTGCGCACCCTGCCCTGCTCCTGCCTCCTTCCCTGCACCGCTCCGCAGCGGCTCAGCAACGCAACCAGGTCCCTCCACCCGCAATCCAACCCCTGGAGATAGAACAGGGACAAGAAGCGAACCATGACCAACGGCACCGAGTTGCTTTTAGAGTTGGAGCGTGCTCTGGCCTACAGCCCTCCTGTCCTTGCAGCAGCCGCGCGGTGCTTGCTGCGAAACACAGAGGCTGCACACCGAGGATGGGCACAGGAGTCTGCTGAGATCCCGTCTTGGGTGCATCACTAGGGCTAAGGGTTAACAGGAATCATCGAAAGAGCATGAACTCGGTCAAGGCAAGCTGTTCTTTTGCGGGGGCAGGGAAAAAGCTCGTCTTTAGCCCTCTGCATTAATGGTTTTCATGAACTGCCTGCCTTCTGGCTGGCTGAGCACACCGCCGTGCAAGCGCGGCTCACCCTTTCCTCAGGCAGGGAAGTTCACCGTGCAAGGAGGGCACAGAAGCCACACGGCCACCTCACAAGCCTTCCTCCGTGACACCCGGTCAGAGAAGAATAGTTAGCTTAACCAGAGCCCTCCCATCTGCTTTTGTTTTCAAATGTGTTCTTCAATCCTGGGCTCTGCTAAGCCCCTAAAGTCAACGGGCATCTGTTCTCCTCCACCCATCGCAATCTGCCAGAGACTGCCATTCTGACAGCCATCAATCAAGCAATAATATGCTGACCACAAGACCCACTGGGACATAATTTTCAAGTCAAATGCAGCAGTTAGCATAAAATAAAGCATTGCCCTGTTTTTATGATTCTGCAGCTGCAGCTAGGGACTCTGTATGCAACAAAAGTGAGGGGGAAAAAAGGCACAGGAAAATGGCAATTCTACTCTTCTGAGTCATAACAATTATGACGTTGTGATAAGAAACGTTTTCTATGAATTTTTAAGTACCAGTAAGCCTGTTTTGCAATTGTCCCCCGGGAACAAGGCGACAGATTGAATGGGATTGACAGTTATTTCCATTCTGAGAAACGCAGCTCCGACTCGCCCGTCTCCTTCCTCGCCCGCCCCGCTCCCGACACGCGCCTCGGCTTCCCAACGCGGCCGGCGCGACACGGCGCCGCGCGACGAGGCGAGCGCGCCTCGCACCGCTCCGGCTCCTCTCTATTTTTAAACGCGCGGGTAAGGGCCTGCGTAGGTTTGCTCTCGGTGGGTGCTCAAGCGTGTCTGCAACCCAGTCTAATGTTGGTCCTACTCTGCATCCAGGTCTGTTCCACCACTGTGGACCTGGTGCTCCGGCCGGCCGGTTTCTACCATTTCTGTCACCAAAACCAAGCTTTTGGACTGCCCTCTTCTCCCCCTGGTCTGGCAGGCGAGAGGTTTTAAGGCACACAAACACCTCTGGAATGAAGTTGAACAGGCCACGACCACTCACTCCAATGAGGAGAGCTCTGATAACCCAGCGCGAGCAGAGCCGTCCACCCACGTGAACTCGAAGCCAAAATATGCATTTAGTTGTATACCTGTAAAGTGGAGCTGCCTTCCCAAATCAACCACACAAGACTTTTTATTTGCACTAACGCATGCAACTACTCCCTTGAAAAAAGCTCAGGTCTGAATTGTGAGTCAAGTCCAACATTTTGGTCACTCTTACTACATATATTATATAATTATATAATATATTGTAGAATATATTATATTACACAGCAACAGTTCTCATGTGCTTCCAGGAAGACTGGCATCCATGGCATCAAATACTATCAAAGAGCAGTGTTCAACATTTTATAGTAGCTGAGGCTGTTTAAATACTCAGTCAGGCACCTTAACAACCTGCAGATTTATCTCACTGACACGGAAACAGGTTGCAAAGGAGGAACACTAGGAACGCTCCTTTTCATTAAAGTATCCGAGATCAGGAACAAACACAGTTTGTTTTACCTCTTTGGTAAAATGAGCTTCGCCACTAGAATTAGTGCACACGAATGAATTTGGTTTGTAGAGAAACAAATAAATAATGGATGAGGAAGGAAGCTGCCACGGTGAAACTGCTCGGTCCTCAGGAGATGCTCTGCTCTGGGCAGCCTTTCCGTTCATTTTTATGGCACCTCCAAAGGGGACCGACTCCAGCCTTGAAGACATTCCCTACGCCTCAAGAAGTGCATCAGCCAAAATGACACATTTGAGGACATCTGGGGAGTGACTTACAGGTCTGCAGCCCTGCATGTCGCTGTCCCCAGCACTTCACTCGACCGCGACATGCGTTAACTGCATGGCACGGTAAGGTACTGCCTGCCCTCAGCAGCACATCGCACGGGCTGTAAATATTCCTGCAGACTGGAAGACAGGACCCAACGTGCCCGAGGGATTCCCACTGGCTCGCGGCAGCTCGAGGCAGAACCTCCAGCGGCACCTCTTAAATCGTGGCGTGTTTGAGATGGGAGGAAGCACCGTGTTTGAGATGGGAGTCTTTTGCAAGACTCGCAACCCTCCAACACACACAAAGGGCTCCATCACCGGCGATCAGAGATAGCCCTATCTGCTCGGCAAGCTCTGACACACTCTGGCTGCCAAGAAAATAAGAAAGACGCGGAGTGTCTATCAGGGAAGCCTTTGCAAGCTCCCCCACCCACTCCTTGCAGGCTGGGAGCGCGGTGGGAGCGCGACGGGCCCCGTCCGACGCGCCGTGTCGGGCTGGCGCGGCGGGCGCCTCGCTGCTCGCGTCTGGCGGCGCACGTGGCCCCTTTGTGTGCCCGCTCCGCCCGGCGCGGTCTTCTCCTGAGCCT
>VWPW01014785.1:5118-48336 GCA_013389825.1 Crypturellus undulatus
CGCCTCGCGCCCCGCTCCGCGCCCGGGCCCGCTTCCCCGCGGCTCTCGGGGCGTCCCGTTGCCACAGGCCTCGGGGAGCCTCCGGGCCCCAGGAGGAGGGACCCTCCCCCGAGGCGACGCGGTTCTCTGCTCGCCTGCGGCCCCCAACAACGTGAAAGAACCCAAATCGCAGCCGGGAAAACGGGGCCCGGCGGCCCTCTGCACGGGGGCACTTGCGCCTTGCTTGAAAACAGCCCAAATGGGTAAAAAAAATAAAAAAGCGGTGAGTGCGAGTGGAGTCGGGATGCAGGAGGAGCCGAGGGCGATGCTCGAGGGCTGCGGGTACCCGCTGCTTTTAACGGAGTTTCGTGTTTTCTCAGTTTTTGCGTTTTGCCGAAGTTTGACGCCCTTTGCCAGCCGCGTTGTTATCACTGTGGTTTTAATGTGCGTTTAATGGGAAGCGTTTCCTGCCTCTCGTGATCCCCCGGCTTGTGAGGAACTAAAGCATTTTGCCTTGTGCTTCCCATTTGAACCCCGAGTCTCCACGAGCAGATGCATCCTCTAAGCTATTTGGGGGATAATTCTCTTTTTTTTTTTTGATGTCCAAGTTGTTTCTTCCCATTCCCCATGGGAAACTTGTTAAACAAGTCGCCTATCAAAAACATTTGACAGAGATGACTTCTCTTTCTGGCATTAAAAAAACAAACAAAAAGTTTAGAAAGACACAGGGAAGTGTTCACGCTTACTGGATATTATGAGAACCTTAAAAAGAAGCTTGACAGGAGGCCTGTGATCTGCTAGGTCTGCCAGAAGTGACACTGTGCTAAGTTCAGCCGAGTTCTGTAGAAATGCCCAGGTGACAGTTTTTACGCCAGTAAGTCTGTACACAGGATTGGAAATGTGTTATTTTAGTTATCTTTTACTTTTGTTAGCAATTGAGTTTGCAATACGATATATTTTATTACCATTATTATTACCAGTTTTTGCTGTGACTTACTTTCTGAATTTCCTGTAGGACAAATATTAAGCCGTTAAAAGGCACTATTAAAAATGAATGATACTGTAATTAATTTGGTGTTGTGGGTAGCAAGTTAACGCAGTTGGTCTTGAATCCTACAGAAACTCTTTGCCAAGCTACAGTATTTTTGTGTGTTTTCGTGCTGTGCCGTAGTGCGGAGGTAAACGGGGAGCATCAGGTCTGAGTAATTTTGAGTGAAACTCCAGTGATGGAGATGGTTTCAGCCAAGCAGTCGCGTGTAAAATGCACACAGCAGCTCCCAAACTTTGGGAATGGTTCCTGCATGGATAAGACGCTTGGGATGGCCAGTGCGAGCGCAGCTTGGAGACAGTCGTGTGTTGGAATGGAGAGTGCGGAAAAGCAAAGGGTGACACGTGCGGAGGGTGACTCTGGGGAGCGTTAGAGGTTGTAGAGTGTGTGATCTGGGTCCGCCTGAGCAGGAGCTGGGCTGCTCTAGGCTTGGCTATGTGTGTATAAAGCAGCCAAGAGCTTCTGATGTTGAGAGAGTTGGTAGGAAATCCAGCTCGGGCTCAAGTGACAGCAGCACCGTCCCCTGAGCACCTCGGCTTTTGCCTAATTTCTGCTTTTTCAGCCTTGCCAGTGAGTCAGTGCAAGAATTTTCGCAATAATTCAGCCATAGGTTCTCAGTGTGTAACGCTGGGAGTGCTCGAGTTGTCCGAGCCCCTTCCTGCACTCGAAAACGGTTGTACAGATATTGGGTATGTGCGGATGAAAAAGTCTCCTAAATATAAGTGACCGTTGCTGGTTTGAAGGCCAGAGGGTTCACGATAGCTCTTGATGCGATGGTGGTGTCGGCATGAGGATTCGTTGTTCTGGTAGAAGCCCAAAGTCTTTATTTTTACCCCCCTTTTACACCAGGAGATACTTTCTTATTGCAAGAGCTGCCCTGTTTGGTGAAGTAAATAGAAAATCCAAATCGATCCCCAAAGAAGAGAACCTGGGCTAGGAAGAGATACTTGTTTTGAATAAACTAACATCCTTCCTCCCCTTCCTCAAGTGGGAAAAGAAAGCACCTAAATATCACCCTTGTCTTAACATGTCAGATTTGCATCATCCAACAGAAAGCAAAACTTAGTTTCCAGTCTCAGTCAGACTTTCAAGTAGGAAAACATGAAGCAAAATTGTTCAAATACCACAAGAGAATAGCAAAATTGTAGTTCTGGTGAAGCCCAGAATGTTGTATAGCTCTTAGTTTTTCAGGTTTCTTTGGGTTGTTTAGGTAGTTTTTAGAGTTCTGGTGAGTCCGAATTGAACTTTGGGTTCTGGGGTGGATCACACTGGGGTGCACAACTCGTCAAGCATTTATTTCTACACAAATGGATAACTTGAATTTCAGAGCATTTGGAGAGAAAGAAAAAAAAAAACGTGTCTTTCTATTAAAAAGAATCGGTCTGGTAATTCTAATAGTTCTTGGTTTATTTCTGTGCTCGCTCTAAGCATCTAGCAGTGGATGAGCTATGAGGACTGAAACTCTGATGGCTCCTTATTTTCTATGCATGGTTTATACACAAAGGTATGCAGGTATTCAAAAAAATTGATGGATGGAACCTGTTTTAAATAATAAATCAACCCAAAAGGGGGTGAAATTTCTTACTAGTCTGAAAATTGTAATTTTCTCTGTAGTTCAGCCTCTGTAGAACCACGGTTTGTCAATAGTGCGGGGCTCCTCTTCCTGGAGTGGGTGCTGGTGCTTCTGTTGTGTTTGACCTTGCTTCGTGCGCAGCATCAACAGTAACGTTTTGGTGATGGGCTCATGGCTGATGTGCAGCGCTGTTGGAGGCCATGGAGATTTAAAGTCACTGCAGTTAAGAGAATTTTGCTGCACAGTGCTGGGCTACGAAATAGTTTCCCTAACCCACTTAATTACACTGACAAATGCACAGAGAGTTGATTGCACCGGGCAGTAAAGATGAATACTAGCATCAATATAACCCAAATACAGAGTTGACAAAATGCATAATAAAATTCCGATTAAGCTGTTCTCGTTGCTATTGTAACTTTAATTTCTTTTTGCGGCCTCTGAGGAGGAAAGTGTTGTTAGTGTTTTGAAAGCTATTAGGTTAGATATTGACTTGCATTGCATGGGGAGGGTGAGAATTTAATGTGGGTAGAGTTCTGTGTAGATTCTGGTTATGAGAAGTATCTGTGGGATGTGTTAATGTCATTTCCAACCTGACCAAAAGGGCACAATAACCCTCCCTTTTGCCTACACAGGGACAGAATAAATAATACAGCACGATGTTTACTTTGGAAGGGCTAAATTGACCTTGCTTGGAAGCAAACTTGTGTTCCTCACCTGAAGTTCAGATCATTTTATATATATATATATATATTTTATTGAATGTTGGGGTTCAGGTGAATGTGTTGGGGGATGTTTTTTGGAGAGGGTTTGGGGGAAAGACAGGGAAGATCTTTCTCTAAGCGAACAGTTGAATTCTGGAAATCTGAGTCTGGTTTCATTTAATCTGATGTTAGAACTTTAACATGAAGTGGAAAATCGAAGATGTATAACAACTCTTTCTCAGCAGTAATGTAATTCTGTGAATAATCTCTGTTTCTGGAGATATTTTGATAGTTAGGGCTATTTTTCTCCCCCCCAGAGCCATAAAACGCTTAAGTCCTGAGTATTCAATACTAAAATAATGCGGAGAAGGGGAGCGAAACGAGCAGAATAACTGTCCCCACTTGCCTTTTCCAGAGCCTATGGATGCAAACTCCCTCCTGCTTTTGCAGTGCAGGAGAGATGGGGAAACCCGCTCGGAGCTTGCTGGGTTGCTACCGCCAGAGCATCGGAACCGGTTTGCCCAGCGCCGAGCTGCAATGACCGACTTTAACTGGGCCATCATGTAGACGAGCCCGTGGCTTGGTCCTTGTGCGGTGACAGGACGCTCGTCCCACTCAAATTTGGCAAGACAGGGTGGGGAGAAGGCAGGGAACAGTCTTGTCACCCCTTTGAGGGATCGCGTCGGGTTCTTCCCGGGCTGCCGAGTCCGAGGGAACGTGGTGCCTCCTGTTTCCTTGAGCGTGGATCAGAGTCTGTCATCTCACTGCTTCGTGCTTGAATAACGCGCCCTAAAATCCAACCAGGAGGAGCACAGGGAGTGTTTAGAATTTTAGCACCATTTTTTCTGACACTCTAACAGTTGGGCTTGCAATGTTTAAGTGCTTGCAGGTGCTCATATCGCTGCTTGAAATATCTTGCAAAAGAAGCAAGCAGACATTAAAAAAAAAAGGCAAAAATGTATAAATATTGCAAAAACAGCTTTTCCTGATGATCCAGGAATACCATTCGAAAGTGCAGGATGAAAGGGTGGCTTCTGGAGCGGGGAGGAGGGATTTGCTTGGTTAGACCTGTAGCTATTTCACTTTGCCGGCCACTTATTGCTTGATTTTTGCTCACGCCTTCTTTCCCGTTTCCCCCCCGCTCTTCCCACTCAGGCCCCGTGAGAAGAAGGGAAAGCTGAGGATGCTGGAGCAGAACAATGGATTTCTCGTTCTCTTTCATGCAAGGGATCATGGGGAACACGATTCAGCAACCACCTCAGCTCATCGACTCCGCCAACATCCGCCAAGAGGATGCCTTCGACGCCGGCAGCGACGGCGCCGAGGACGGCGGACAGACCCCGTACGGGAGCGCCCTGCAGCAGGGCTTCCCGTACCCGCCGCCCACGCCGGACGACCTGCCGCCCATCGCCAACGGCTACGCGCCGCCCGTCGGCATGTACGAACCTCAGGCCAAATTCCAGGCGTACGCTCAGTATCCCAACGGCTCCGCCAACGGATTTGGTACAGTTAGAAACTTTAGTCCCCCGGAGTATTACCAAATGGAAAACTCGAACACGAGGCCGCACGAAGTTCTGGAAAAACCTTCCCCTCCGCCGCCGCCACCTTCAGTGTCACAGACAGTGATTCCAAAGAAGACTGGCTCACCAGAGATCAAATTAAAAATAACCAAAACTATCCAGAACGGCAGGGAATTGTTTGAGTCCTCTCTGTGTGGGGACCTTTTAAATGAAGTACAAGCGAGTGAGTATGCTAAGGCGAAACATGAAGGGAGAAAAGAGAAAAGGAAAAAAAGTAGCAAGCATGACTCTTCCCGATCGGAAGAGCGCAAGTCGCACAAAATCCCAAAATTAGAACCAGAGGAACAAAATGTAAGTGGAATAATTGTTTCAGCCATCTATATACCTGGTGTTATTGATGGAGAATTCGGCATCGGCGGTGGTTTTCCTTTCTTTTAGTTGTATGTGTGCTTAAAACCTTGTGAGGCTTCATGGACTTGTCAGATACTCCATATTAGATTGCTAGCAACTTTATTTCTAGGACACCACAGTTGTGGTGGAAAGACTACGTAGCAAAAATAAATGTTAGAACGGTTTATTTAATGTTTTTCAGTATTATTTAACATTCTAATGTTCAGAGTTGGGTGTGCTTCACACAACGTTAAAGATTTGGCCAAAAAATACGCATTCAAAAAGTTCTAAAATTAACTTTTAAAGCAATGCTGGGTGATTGAGTGGGAAATCAGGTTCCTTGGAGTGCTCAGCACTGCATTTTAAGTGCAATGGAAGCAGTCTGATTTCCCAGAGGCAGCAGCCTTTCCCTTCCTCCAAAATAAACCCCAATCCACCGTAGCAAATCTTAGATGCTTCTGTTTTCTTAGATACTTCTGTTTCTACACAGTATCTGGGTGCTGATCCTGTCTGCTGACACATAAATTTTTCATAGCTACGGTGAATGTTTAAATGATGTACAAAAAGGGAGAGCTCTCTGCAGCACATGTACACGCCGGTGGAAATCAGCGTTCCAATACAGCAAACAAATGAGCAACACGGGTGATACCGCAGCCTCTGCAAAACTTCAACACCGTTTCCGCTCCCATTTCTGTTAAGTTTTGCAATATGGATGCACGTACACATATGTGCAGTGTTTTAACTTGGCCTCCAGGAAGTGGAGAGAGAAATTACTGGTCGTCGCTCCTGTCAGTCTATTCCTTTTTGGGTGTATGAGTCACTTCATTACTTCTATTTCCTTTTCTCTTGCTTATCCCTGCCAGCTCTGCCATGCCTGTTGCTGTATTTACCGGCAGGAGGGCAATGGGGAGCAGGCCGGGGTGGCCCTGCCAGGAATGTGGCATTGGCCTCCTGCCAGCTCCGAAAGTGCCAGCTCAGGCCACGCTCTCCCCTTATCCCCTGCAGTCGAGTTTCTCCCAGCGTCCTGTGACCCCCTTGGTATTTGCTGCCCTTGGCAGGTTTGGGAGCAGAATCTGCCCTGGATGGAATGGAGATTCTTGGCTTTTTTCAGCTGGTTGTTTTTGTTTGGTTGTGTATTTATTTTTAATGGAAGATCTGCTATTTGCCAAGCTCGTAGTATGCTGGGTTGCACTTTTTCCCTTAAGTCTGCCTGCCAGCGGGTGTATCTAAGTGGAGCTCAGGGCAGACGAGTGGGGCATCAGTTAGGGCTTTGAATTTCTGCTCTCTTTGATAACCACGATTTACTTTAGTGCAGTTCCCTAACACTTTCATAAATGAAGTAATCCTATCCATTACGAAAATCCAGGTTATCTGTGGTCATGGTGAGGACACTGGCTTGCATCTTTTCCAGCATCCATTCCCAGTCTGAATGGACACTTCCTTGCAAAAATCCCAGGCAGTCTAGGGCTCCCTTGTTGTGTTGTTATCCGGAATTCACCCAAATCCTTACTATAGCCTTGGGATAGCTCCTATTGCCCTTTCTAAGGGCATTTTCTGGAAAAAAAAAAAAAAATCCTTCATGGTCTTTCCCAATTCTTTCAGGCAGAACTTCACATCACCTGAAGTGAACAGTGTTTTGTGCCAGTGGTTTTTAACATGAATTATCACAGCCCAGGGTCAGTTTGATCCGCTCACCATTTAGTTCACGACTGCAGGGTACATTTTTGTCACCTTTTTGTAGTAATGTTATGAGGTTTGTGAACTGGCTTAATGGAAACACCGTTTCCATTACAGCTTCCGTTGTTTCATGCTTTATTCAACACGATTGTTTGGAAGTCGGATACTCAATAGTTGCTGTTTCATTCTGATCCTGCAATCAGCAGAATCTCCCCAGCTGTGGGGACAGTTTGGGCTAGAAAGCTTGATTTCAAACAAACAAGTTGCAAAAATGTTGAATTACAAGTTCTGTTTTGAAAATGGGTGATTTTGCTAGTTGTATTCCGGAGGAGTGGGAAGTTTCAGACTCTTGTTTGGGCTTCCTGTCTGATGTGTTTAGTTGTGGCAAACACAAAATTTCCACTGACCTGTAGCAACAGAAAGGAAGGAATCATTCCTATGTTTTCTGCCTTACCAAGGAGGAATGTTTTCCACCCAGCAGATATTTGTTTGGACTTGATCATTTCCTGTAAGCAACTCTAAATGATTAAACACTGACCTACGGCAAAACTAATTTTAATTGCCAGAGAGGGTGTTTAAATGGGTGCCCTCTGGATGCTCAGAGCTCAAGTGCGCAGTAATGATTAACACAGAGTCTCCATTTTCAATGGACTAGTTATAATTTACACCAACAGCACTGTTAGTTTCTCTGTGAATATTTCTAACCTCGTTAGCTCTTCTCCGAGTGCTTTCACTAATGACTGCCATAATAAAAGCCAACGTCTGGGCTCTGCTTCGTTAGATACTCGCGGCGCAGCCCGTGTCCGCTCACCTGCTGTGTCATCACTCTCCTATCATCCCCACTCCACCGATGCTTTTGGCTTCTGTTCAATGTTGATCTTTCTTCTGCCAAACCTGTTTCGCTTTCTTATTTTGCTCCTCAGCCTGCCTCGTAAAGGCTCTCTAGTCTTTTTGGGTTTGTTTTTCCAGTTGGAAGCTCCAAACATTTGTTAAGCAAATGCAATTCAATATAGATATTACAGTTTTCATATTGTGTCTTTAAATCAAGAAATGATTTTTGTAGTGCTGTTATTTTTTGGGGAAAATAACCAGTATACAGTGAGATTCTCCATGTTACTATGGATATCCGTCAGCTAGCCCGCTGTTTCTTCCAAGCTGTACATTCATTTAGCTGGGAAATAATCTGAGTTTACTGTGCCCAAGTGTATGTTCTTCTGTCACCTGTTACAGCAGAGCATTGGTCTATGTAGTTTCGATGGGAATGTAAATAGTGCAGAAGAAAAAGGTGTTGTTTTTTAAATTGTGATGCTATTGTGTTTTGAATCGGTTGTAAGGAGTCGTCACACTCGTGTTTGCTAAGTTCATGAATGCTTCCTATGCTAATTATCTTTTTCTGCCTGGTTTCGTTGGTACCGTTTTTGGTTTTATGGTCCCCTTACCCTCTTTGTGTTTATTTTTCCCTTTTTTCTCTTCATTGTTACCCATTTCCTAGAGACCAAATGAGAGGCTTAGCCTGCTAGCAGAAAGGCCCAGGGAAGACACACTGTCAGAGGAAGCACCGGTTAGTATATACACAAATTGACACTTTCTGCACTTCCGATGTCGTGCTGTTTTTATATTAACTATGATACAACCTCTTCAAGTTGTCAGATAAACTAGTTGTCATGCTTTTAAATACTTGGTGTTTCAAAACGTCTTTTATTTGCTGTATTTATTGCTTTATTTCATCCCCAAAGCAACATTTTTAATCTGCCTATAAGTAGAATTTTTTTTATTGTGTGTTTAGGTTAATCAGTGATTGTTTTACATAAATTCTGACTGTGTTTAAGTCTTTTTGTCATGTTTGTAAGAAAAATATATCACAGATTTCAAAATATATCTCATATCTCAGATAGATTGTCAAAAATCAGTGATAACTGAGGGGAAAAACAGCAAATCCCTGTGGATATTCCCTATAGGTCCAGCAGTTCTTGCCTTCTCTTCCAACACAAGTCGCCCATGACATCAAGTTTCAGGTTGGCGATCTGGTTTGGTCCAAGGTGGGAACGTACCCGTGGTGGCCTTGCATGGTTTCATGTGACCCACAGCTTGATGTTCATACCAAAATTAACACAAGAGGTAAGGGCGAAGGATCTTTGTCAGAACATAGCAGGTGTCTGTAGTTGCTCCTTGATTAAAAACCTCACGAATCTGAACTCCTTGTGGGATGGTTCCTGCTTGTGTGCATGCCAAACAAGGCTCTTCTGCAATGCCATGTGTTTAAAATTCATTCTACAATGGAGCTGTGCGTATTAGGCTTGTGAACAGATGCCCTCACTTTTACTCTTTCCATGTCAGTGTCTATGAGAAGATACTGGTAAGCTGAGTGCTAAGTGTAGGCAAAATACCCTTATCTACCCATTTAGACCGTTTGGACTGGAGGCCCCATTTATTTCCAAACTTCAGCTCTGTATGTCTTATCTGGAGGAGCATATGGAAGAGGAAAGCTTAAGCTAAAGCAGCAGAGTTGATAAAACTGCTTACAGGAATCTTTGCCTTTCAGGTGCCCGTGAATACCACGTTCAGTTCTTCAGCAACCAGCCCGAGAGGGCGTGGGTGCACGAGAAGCGCGTCCGAGAGTACAAAGGACACAAACAGTACGAGCAGTTACTGGCCGAGGCCGCCAAGCAAGCCAGCAACCACTCGGAGAAGCAGAAGGTACGAGCAGCACCAAGCACCTAGCAGTGAGCAGCTGTGCCCGGGAAAGCGAAACCTGCACAGGGCGATTCGGAAGCACAGGAGTGCTCCAGTGCCAGGGCTGCAAAAGGTTCTTTCACCTGCAAAATATTATTCGCAAAGACAGCTAAAAGTTTCGTTGTGTTTGCATTACTTCCCTGTGAAGAGGCTGGTGGTTCGGCTTCTTATGTGTCTTTCTTATGATGGGCATCAGATGTAATTTTATATCTATAATATCAAACAAAAAAGAATTCCTGTGTAGTCATAGGAAAGCTGATCCTTTCCCAGGGCTGTATTAGAAAGTGTTAGCTACAGCAATTATTTACTGTGTAGGATGAGCTACTTAAGACAGTATTTGTGCTAGCAGAAATATTGTTGGGGGGAAAAGGGTGTTTATGAGGGAGAACTGAAAAATTTTGAAAATATATTTAGTGTAATTAGCTGCTTGTCTTTATTCTTTAAGATTCGCAAGCCGAGGCCGCAAAGAGAGCGTGCTCAATGGGACATTGGTATTGCCCATGCTGAGAAAGCCTTGAAAATGACTCGAGAAGAGAGGATAGAACAATACACCTTCATTTATATAGACCAAGAGCCCGAGGAGGTTTTGTCCAAAGCCAAAAAGACTGCCGCTTCCAAAGCGGAGGCGAAGAAGAGCAGGCGCCCGAAGCCAGCACCGAACAGCCAGCTGGAACCCGGCGCCGCCGCCGCAGCGTCGCCCTCGAACGCGGAGGCCCGAAGACAAAGTCAAAGGAGGCAGTCGAGTGCGGAGGAAGAGGAGCCCCCTCCTGTGAAAATAGCCTGGAAAACTGCTGCGGCTCGGAAATCCCTGCCGGCCTCAATAACCATGCACAAGGGGACCCTGGATCTGCAGAAATGTAACATGTCTCCGGTTGTTAAAATTGAGCAGGTTTTTGCTCTTCAGAACGCGGCTGGGGATGGAAAGCTCATCGATCAGTTTGTTTATTCCACTAAGGTAGGTGGTCTGGGGAGTGACTCTCCTTCTGGGGATGAGCCCTCCTATCACAGAGTTTACACTTGTGTCCACCAAACTTGAGCAGGAAATGCACTTTGGAGACACTAAATCTAGCAAAAAACAGCGTTCAACAACACTATCTTTTATTGCACTAAACTCTTAATTTCAGTGCAACCAGAAATCTCTTTCCCTGGCTGTTTTGGCTGGCAGCAAAGCGCCTCCCTACAAGTGCTGATAATTGATGATTCTTGCTCCTAGTTTGCTCAGTATATTATAGCTGAGTAATTTCACTTTTACAGTTAAAACCAATCCAAGAAGTTGAGTTGTGAGAAACAGATGGCAAAACTCTTGGTAATAAAAGTACCTGTTTTGTAAAGTAGACTTTAAAAATGAGGTCTGTCTCCTAGCTTCCTTCACATGAACAGCAGCTTCTCTCACAGTCAGTGTAAGGAAAAGGTTCAGGACTTTGCTTCTTTCTGCCTCCAGATAGAGGGTATTTATATAATCCTAAGCATTTTAGGTAAGGTGATCTCTAGAAAAGCCACCAAATAACTTTGTTCTCTTTCCCCTACACGTAAGTAGAGATTGAGAGATGGAAAGGGAGCAGCTCAGTAGTAAATATTGTTGCATCTGTGTGTTGGATTGAAGAGCACTTAAGTTTTCTGTTCTGAGATTTAGGAGTAGATTAATATGTCCGCTAGCAACAACACGTACGATTAAGCTAACTTTATTTTTTCCTTCTTTTTAAGGGTGTTGGTAGCAAAACAGAAATAAGCGTCAAAGGACAAGACAAGCTCAATTCGTCGTCAAATCAGAGAACTGAAAAAGCAGTGGTGCAAAATGCGTCCTCTCCTGAAACAACTTCTGGGTCTACAGGTAGGCAAAGCTGTGGACTCCTTGCCTAAACTTTACCAAGCTAGCCCTTGAATTCAGATGTTAAAACGTGGTATTTCCCCATTAGTTAAAAATGGGTCTGATCATTTCTTGTTTGAGGATCGGAGGATGTCTGGGACTGGCTGACTACCCTCTGTTGAACCTGTTAATGTCTCAACTCAAAGTGTCAATGAGGCAACATACTGAAGGGTGTCTGCGTTGTGGAGAGAAGATAGCAAGCTGTTTTAGAAGACAATACAGTGGATTTGTGGTAGCAAAGAATTGTCTTTGGGGCCCAAAATGTAAAAAAAAAATGGCAACTGGGATCAAAGGAAGAGAGTCTTGAAGAGGCATGGTTCAGTGCAGAACAACTCTCGGGATGAGAGCTTTCCCTGCCGCTGCTCTTCTAGTTCCTGTATAACTTTTGTAAAGGAAGTAAATTTCTTTACTGCTTCAGCTAGTCCCTGAGATGAGAAAAATGAGAAAATGCTTTTCTTGTGAATGCATTTTTGGCGTCCCATTGCGAAGCACCGTTCTATGAAGTATTATGTCTGAGGAAGAAGAACTGCTGCAGCAAATAATGGAGGTCAAGACGGGAAAGTGAGCCTAGAATAAACTACTTGAAGTGTAATTTGTAGTACGGTGCTAGAGAAGAATAAAAATGATAAACTGAACAAGAGCTGTTCAGCCTTGGAACAGAAAACTTTTTTCCCCCTCTTTTTGAGTTTTAAGAAACACTTTTTTTTTTTTTTTTTTTTTAAGAAACAGCAAATGGGAGTTCTTCTAAAGGGAAATCTTTCCCCCATGAGCAGAAATTTCCTTCTGCAGTGTGTTCTCTCAGTATCCTCAAAAGGAGACAGATACCCTTCTGAGGAAAGGATGGAGGTTCCTGAAAAGAGATACAATCTTGAGTCATCCTAAGCCGAGAACTTTGCAAGTTCCTCTATTTTCTGTAGTCACTTCTGTATTTCAACCGCAGTCTCTGTACAGGCCGTGTAAAATGCATTAACTGTTGCATGTTTGTGGAATGCTTGAGCATATTTAGCTTTACATTGAGTATGTCAAGGTAAACTCAAGGTTGGAGCAGAGTAAGTCCTCTTATAGGAGGATGAACAAATGCTGTTATAGAAGCAAAGAGTGGGAAACTTGTTGCAGTTTACACAGCAAAAACCAAAAAAGTTCTTTCTTGCAGAGAGTGAAGATCTTGTCATGTTACTGAATGTCACTTTTGCTTTAACTATCTGCCCGTGTGGCTATTTTTCCCTTTCCGAACAAAAACGAACTGCGACTCCGAGTCAAAAACCTCATAATAGTCAACATACATAGGAAGACTCACTTCTGCAAATCCCGTTTTGGGCTTGTGTAGCTCTTGGGTAGGCTCCTTTTCTATAAGCTGTTCTCTGGGCAGTACGTGGGGATTTCACAGTCCGCAGCAGGCTGGATTCTCTGGTGTGAGCGGGGTTTCCTCTGCGGCTGTTGCCGGTGGTTCTTGATTCCCATTTTGGTTGCTGGAGTTATTTCAGCTCTTTCAAACAGTTGTTACTTTCATTGCCTTGCAGCAGGGTTGATCCTCTGTTTTGTTTCTCCCAACCGGGAGCTAAAGGCTTCACCTTCACAATGGCTCTTCAGACATAGGGAGGGTGAGAATTCTGAGCCTCTCTTTTTTCATTTTCTTAGGTTTTTTGGATACGTAAAACTTCACCTGGTAACACCCCATAGAGTGCATGAGCTTTACTGCAGTACACACTCCAAACAGTCACTTTCAAAGCCATTTCCAAAGTCCAGACAGTTATTGGTCCCCTCTCATGGAACATAACTGAGAAGTCCTTTTTTCAAATTTAAGGTCACCGGAACTTCAGAATACCTTTACGGTAAAGTATTTTACAGAATGACTCTGGGAGTCCTTATTCATAACCTGCAGTTAAATATTCAGAGTTCCTTAATGGTGGGAGAATAAATCTATAACTTGAAACCTGATAAGGAAACAGCGATGAGAATTTCTAGTGCTTCTGGTCTCCAGTTAGAGCCGAAACAGGGATTGGCCTGATTTGGTCAGCAGTAAGGCAGATTGCCGGTCTGAAACCTGTTCTGAAACTCTGGATCCAAATATGCCTGAGGATGGGATATAGGAGCATCGTGGAGGTGATGCATCGAGTTCTTGGAGAGATTGGTCTTGCTGTTGGCCAACACGGAGCGCAGCGGTGGCAGTTTCTTCTCCAAAACAGACCTTGCACCTGAATTTCCTTAATACTAGGAATAAAACAACGCGGGGAGCAAAGGCCTTGTTGGTTAACTGAACTTCCTGGTCACGTAGAAATCACCCAGCACTAAAAACATGCAGAGCGTGTTGTGTGTGAGCTCGATGAAAGTGCTCATCCCCTTAAGATGCTTGAAGGAAGAAATACAACTTTATGCTAGAGTCCTTTGAAAAGCTTTCTTCCAGCCCGTGGTTAAGTCTGCCTATGTCTCTTGTTTTGGGGTATAATATTAACCAGGCACAGAGGCTTTCGACTGCTGACGGTGTATCTGGTACAGGAAGCTAATCCCTGGTTCCAGGGATTTGTGTTTTTGCTCAGAAGAAGGGAAAGTGTCTTTCAGTCTTGTCCTCTTTAGTTAAAACATCCAAAATTGAAAAAGAAAATGAAAGGAAAAACTGGTAAAAGATAATTTTAAAACTTTGAACTTCAGTTTTCAGCCTGTATAGCTACTTTCTTTCAAAAATTGCACATTGTGGGAGTGTTCCTGTCCCCAGCCCGGCCTTTGGGGCATACTAGAGCACAGAAGTGTCTTCCGATCTCCCCACCCTTAGTTGTCCAAAAAGAACACGAACCCCCAAAACCAGTAACTTAGAATTTCTTGCAACACCATAATGACATTCATAAATCTGAGTTTGTTTTCCATGTAAATATACTTTTTTAAACTTGGTTTTCAGTTTCTTTTGTTACAATAGCTCACATCATAGCTGCTTTTCTGTTTGCATTGAAGCTTTCCTTTGCCTATGAAATCCTCAATCAGGTATTTAGATTTCAGATTCATGGCGCCTGTTCTACCATGGTTTTTGATTTAAGTTTTTGTGATAGCTAAAGTTCTGGCAGAAAACTATCCTCTTCGCTGCAGGGCACGGAACTGTATTTTTGAGAGTGAAACGTGAAGCTGTTTTGTGTCTAAAATTTCTAGCATGCTCTAGTTGAAGAAGTTGAACGTGGATACCTTTCCAAAACCACCAAAGACGGACTATTCGGTTAAAAACTAACCAAAGCGAAGACTGAGAGTTGTGTTGTGCAAAACTTGTTTGCCTTAAACTGGATTCCAGCCTTTCCTTTTGTTCTGGTACTGGCGTCTTTTTCGGAAGTGGCTTCTCCCTGTGGAATCCAAATGTTTTATCTGCAACCAGAGACCCAGTTGGCCAATAGCTTGGAACTGAATTTAAAAAATAAAACATTCAAAAGAGGAAAAAAGTCTTGGTTTCGTTACTTGCTCTGTTGACTCCGTGTTCAACATCTTGCTGTAACTCTGAAGTCTGAGGAATCGTGTAATAGAAACCTTTTTCCTTCTTCAGGTTCTGTAGAAAAGAAGCAACAGAGAAGATCGATTCGAACCCGCTCAGAGTCTGAGAAATCCACTGAAGTTGTGCCAAAGAAGAAGATCAAAAAGGAGCAGGTTGGCTTCCTCCATGTAGAGAGTTAAAATATATTGTATTCATAAATGTTGTGGCTTATATTGGTGCCTTTTTATTTTTCTCCATTTTTCCCCATCGGGTTTCGTTTTGGACTATCCTTCATGAAATCCCCCTGTCAAAACCATTGCTGTGACTCTGCTACTGGCATCTTCACAGTATCAGTCAGGCTATGGATAATGGGAACTCAATGATGCAAGACTCCTAATGAACGTGCCATGTTTCCTTTGAGATTTCTGTTATGAGCAAAGTGATTTTGTTTCAGTAATTTCTTTGATGGAATTGCCACCAGGTTCCTTCCTCTTGCTCTTGGTTTAGCTGCTGGTTTGTATTGAGGTTTTGTTTTTCAAATGAAATTAGACTGATTAATTTGACCACTTTTGAAAATGGACTCTAAGAATGATTTAACTTAAAGATGAATAATTTGACTTTTATGTTGGCAGACATCAGAAAAACAGATCTTCTGGGATATACTTCTTTTTTTTTCCTTAAGTAGATCTAACATGTACAGGGCATTCCTTTAATCTGGATGTCAGGCAGACAAATGTTGTTGCTTTAATTAAAAAAAAAAAACAATCTGGGAATGAATAGGGAAGCTGAGCAGATGGACATACTTTACCATTAAATACTGAATACACTTTCTTAACAAGTTTGTCAAAAGTTGTTGGTTCTTTTCCTTACATATTCAATATTCCCTCTGTAAGGGTCTCTCCGCTTGAAACCTGCGAATTTTTTATATAAAAGTGTTTCCTCGTACAGCTTTTTTTCGATGAGCATTTTTAACACGGGATGGTCCGGCTAAAGATTTATTATGAAGGGGGGGAAATGTTTTTATCTGTTTTATTCTAATTTATTCTTTGCCCTTTACACTTTATTTTTTTGCACTTCATTCATTTCAGAGGTTGAAGGTAGACCTAATTGCTTTTTTATTTTTCCTATTTTTTTCCTTTTTATGCTATAGCATTTACTTCTGCGTCCAGCAGAAGAATATCCTAACTTTAAAAAGTTTCTTGCTGAAACTTTAAAGCAACTTTGGGCGGAAGGTAGCTGACGTCCCTTAAACCTCTCGTCCTGAGGTTTTGCAGCCTCCGTATTTTCAAATGAGTTATTTTATGTTTGTAAATGTTTCTTAATTTAACAAAGGTATAAGAACCAACAATATGAACTTCATGGATCCCAGTTAGCTTTGCTTATGCTTATATTATGTAGCTAACTAAGACTATGAACATAAAATTGCTTTTCTCAGGAAAAGTGTATGACTAAAACTTAAACACAGATGCACTGTAATGCGCATAACCTTGAATGTATTAAGTTATATTAAAAAAAGAAAAAAAAAAAGTACTAACTTCTTACGATTATGCAACAATATTTGTTACCCAAAGTCAAGTTTTCTTGCAACTGATTCCCAAATTAGTCTGCAACCACTTGGTATAAAATTATAACTGGAACGAGTACAATTAATGGGAAAAACAAAATGTTAATGCTACTGTTACAGTGAGTAGTAGAGAAATAAAAGTGATTGTTTAGATTTTATATTTGTATTACGAAATGTATCCTATACAAATCCTTCTATTGTATGTTTTTACCTATTGTACAACAAAATAAAATATTTTTTAAAAAAATTATAGAATAATCCTTAAATATTTACTAAATGTGTTTCTACATGCATATGTAACCACATTGTTTTAAAAAAAAAGGAAATCTTGTAATTCTTAACCTTAAAAACAAGACTTTAGGAAACAACTTTCTTCTCTAATTCTGAGCCAGCCGCCAAATTCTCACGTTGCAGGTACATTGGCAGGGCAGTTTCTAAACCTACCCTCCTGCTGTAGGGTCCAGAACTTGAAGTGCTTTTGCCAGATCCTAAACGTAGCTGCTTAGGTCCCTCCTGACATTGAGTTTCCAGCTGTATAGAGCTCTGCAATGCTCTGTACGAAGTCGGCATCAATCTTTGCGGGCCTTGCAGCACTCTATACAGAACCGTTGGTGTTCCCAGAGCTCCAGAGTGCATGCTTGGTGCAAGTGCCTTTAAGTGGCTGTACGTCAAGTGTCTCACTAACCGAGTGTCGTACCTGTTAAGGTCCAACTTGTGCTTACCCAGGTGTGGGGTTTTACAAAAGCATCAGTGTTGGCTGCCATAAAGAACCCGCTCGTGCCTGCAGGACACGGAGAAACTTTTCCTCTCATCTTCATGCCCAAAGGGAGTAGTTGGGAAGGACCCTGCAGTGCTCGTGCGGCTGCCCTGGCTCCTGGTGCTCAGCGTAGGCAGCTAGGATTAAATCCGGCAGGACCAGAAGGCTCCCGCTGAGAAGGGGCTGACAGGCTACATCTGAGCTCAGATGTGCTAATCACTTAAATGTTTTCTTTTTGATACTAGGGGAAAAAATTCCTCTGCTCTTTTAACTATGGATTTTCCTATTCAAACAGGTTGAAATGGTACCACTGACTGCAGTGAAGACAGGATTGCAGAAAGGTGAGTTGACTTCCCAAACACAAACTGTTAAAATGTGCTGGCCCCTCCTCATATTTCATTAGTGGCTTGGGGGCCATGTGAACTACAGAAATCTTAATGCTTCCTCAGGATCATTATGATAAACATTGATCTTAATTTTTCTTGTGGGTTTTTTGGTGTTGGTGGTTTTTTATCTTGCAGTGCTAGTTGGGAAGATAGCTGTAAGGTTAGTTCCTCCCCCGGATTTGTAACCTATTAGAAAATAAAATGAGAAAGGTGCTGATGCCTTTGCCAGGCTGTGTGTTTAAGATGAACGATGGAGAGGTGATCTGTTGGGGATTTGTGCTCTATAATATTAGAGACTATTCAGTAGCCTCCTCCACTTTGTCAGCATACCCACAAGTTTCTCAAAAGATCATCCTAAACTGATTTTCATTTAGTTGGGTTTTTATAGAGAATTAAATTATTATCTTTTTTTCATTATTTAAGAAAAAATAAAGAGTTGAGAGCATCTTTTAGGACTAATTTTGGTACATTATATTAAGGTGCCAGCGAGATTTCAGATTCCTGTAAACCTTTAAAGAAAAGGAGTCGTGCCTCCACTGACGTAGAGCTGACTAGCTCAGCCTACAGGGATACATCCGACTCCGACTCAAGAGGACTTAATGATTTACAGGTAAAATTATGTTGTTTCTCACAGAGGTTGAGTAGCTTGTTTAGCTGGTCAGTACTAAAACAGACTCTTTGCGTCTTGCTAAATCTGTGAGATATAATTCTTGTCATCTAAAAAATGAAGCGTAATCTTTATTTTTCGTCTTCCCCTATATTGGAATTTAAAAAGATACAGTTTTTCTTTACAAATTTTGCTACTCCTTTACCTAGGAAAATGTTATCACTATCGTGTTTGATTCTTTGGAAAGTTGCTAGATTGGGAATTGGGGGATTTGGTTTATTTTGGTGTATTTTACACTTCTGTTTTGGTGTAAAACAGAGCTGGCTGAAAAGAGAAAAAATCAGCATCTTGTGCAAGTAAAAGATGTGCTCAGAAGGCAATATTTCTTCTGTCATAGTGAAGCTCAGCAATTTTCAAGGAACTTTGCCTTTCTTAATGTACAGACCGATCTTTTAGGCAGTGATGCCTTAGATATCTTTCTTTGCAGTGTGCCTGTCCTTTGAAAGTGTCTTGGCTTAGAGCACCTTGGAATTTTTCCCTTTTGTAGGGTAGTTTTGGGAAACGTTCCGACAGCCCCTCAGCTGCTGCCGATGCAGATGCTTCCGATGTGCAGTCCGTGGACTCCAGTTTATCCAGAAGAGGGACTGGGACGAATAAAAAAGACACTGTCTGTCAGGTAAGCAGGGGTCCTCTAAACAAATGTACCCTGGTGGTAATCTGATTTGTTATTCTTTCAAATTATACCACTTTATCTGTCTCATAATTGGACATCTGAGATGAAATATCAAGGCTTTNGGTGGTAATATGATTTGCTATTCTTTCTTTCAAATTATACCACTTTATCTGTCTCATAATTTGACATCTGAGATGAAATATCAAGGCTTTTATGGGTATTTTTTGTAGCGCTCTAGAGATGACTCTTAAGCCCTTCTTAAGCCAGAAAGTTCAGATATTTTAATCTAATCCACACTGGCAAACACAGATAGAAAAATTACCTGCCGATTTCTGCTCCATGTGAAAGTTCGAGGTAGCCTTTCAGAATAAGACAGCGAGAGGTTTTTTTGGTAGTTCTGAGGGGAAAACAGGAATATTCTGACCGCTTTCCCGATAGACAGTAAGGGAAAAACTGCTCTTACACTCTTACTTTTTAGTAAGAATTGTAAGAAAATGTGAGTCCAGATGTAGTAACTCTCCTAACTGCCCATTAAGGAGTGGACTGGCACTGTTAAGAAGGAAAAAAATCTACTGACTGCCCGTCTGCATCCCCTCGATGTTGTCATGCTGCCCTGAGATGTAGGTTGATTCTTCTGCCGTATTGTAGCGCTCAAGAGATTTCAGCCAGTTTTGGGGAGGTTTCTTTGGCTTTTTGCTTGGTCGAGCATCTCGCAGCCGTTCACGTTGAGGTTTGTCAGTACCCTTTCTTCCCTGACTAGCTGTCTGCTTGTTTAAGATCTGCGAAAGCTCCGGCGAGTCCCTGGTGTCCTGCGAGGGCGAGTGCTGCGGCGTCTTCCACGTCGAGTGTCTCGGCCTCAAGTCGGTGCCCGAGGAGAAGTTCGTCTGCGCCGAGTGTAAAAATGGTAAATGCGTTCGCGGGTCTGAAAAATGGGGAGCCGTATCCTGGTCGGAATACGTGGATATATAAAGATTCTAACTTTCAGGCATGGATTTTTATTTATTTATTTATTTTTAACTTCTGAGGCCAAATTGTCATTTTCTGCATGACGAATACCTGGTAAGAGAACAGGTAATACGCGTATAATCAGAACAAGGGACTTGTATTAATAACAATTCTGTAGTTATTGTGGATTATAGTAATGGACTTGTTTAAGGAAAGCTGTGTAGCTTGAACCAGTGCATCCCTCTCCCATTGCAATTTTTTTTTTTTTGGAAAGATTTGAATCAAAACTAAATTGTTGTTGTCTTCATTGCTATCTTCCAGGGGAACACACGTGCTTTTCCTGCAAGCTCCCTGGCAAGGACGTGAAGCGCTGCTCCGTCAGCGCCTGCGGTAAATTCTACCACGAGGCCTGTGTGCGCAAGTTCGCCACGGCCCTGTTCGAGGCGCGCGGCTTCCGCTGCCCGCAGCACTGCTGCACGGCCTGCTCCGTGGACAAGGACATCCACAAGGCCAGCAAAGGTGGGAGCCCCTTGGAGCGGCGGGAGGAAACTGCAGGGCGTCCCCACAGGAACCACGAACAGAACTTGGCCCTCTGTAGTGCGAAATGTAGGAAGGAGCAAAGGGTTTTTGTAGTGGTTTTGTTAATGTGAATCTCGTGGGTGGGAAAACAGCCTGAAACCTCTTTCAAGTGTCCCTGGGTCTGTCATATTTACTTTATATCAGGCCCAAGTGTTCAACAACTAAGGTTAATTGTATAAGGTTGAGGAATCGTTTTGGAAGATGCTTGCCAGTGGCCTGTAGAACAGTTATTTTTCAGAAGCAAATTCTCCTTTTAGAAGCAAACCAAAATATTTAAGCAAAACAAGCAGACTGCAGGTTTAACGTGGTTTAAAACCAGGTTAAAACCATGGCGTGTTTTTTTTGTTTGGTTCACACAGTGAAAGTTAACTCTAAACTTCAGTGAAACATTTTTTTTCAAGATGTAAATGCCTCTCTCTAGTACTCCGATTGGAATAAAAATCAATCTTGCATCTGGTGTCCTCTACCATATCCTGATTCCAGGGTGACATAGTGCATTTTTTTTCTGCATTTATATTAAACAGGTCGCATGGTGAGATGTTTCAGATGTCCCATTGCCTATCACTCAGGAGATGGCTGTATTGCTGCAGGAAGCTTGTTTGTGTCATCCCACATTCTCATCTGTAGTAACCATTCCAAAAGGAATCACTCCTCATCAGCTGTAAATGTAGGCTTTTGTTTCGTTTGTGCAAGAGGTGAGCACGTTTGGTTTTCTTTTTTCCCCTGTTTTATAGTTCTATGGTCACTTGTACAGTTCAGTGGTTAAAAATGATCTATTTCATAATAATTCCTTTGGGGGATTCCTCCTTGGATTTTAGTGCTTCTTTATTTTTTATTTTTCTCAATATAGTAAACAGTTCTTGTTAGACTTCTACTTGCTATTTCAGCCCTTAATAATTGATATTCAGAAATAGCCATAGGTGCTTATGTTGACAGTGGGGGAAAAAGTGGGTGTTTGGAATGCTGTGTTCCTTATTGACAATGTCTTAAGCAGAATGGGATTGCTCCACCATTTAAACTTTAAACTGTTTAATTTTAAGTCCAGAAGGTAGGATGTACTTGTGAGTTAGAATAATTCATTTTAATTTATAGCAACCATCACATTTGAGAACTTTGAAAGAAAACATTTACACAATACCATGTAAATAAGTTTTATGTTGAGTTTTTTCCATATGCTAAAGTTCCTTTTTCTTTTTTTTTCCTTTTTAAATTATTTTTCTTCAATGATTACTATTATAGCTCTTCAGTCACTTGACTTCTGGCAGATAAAGAGTTGAAAGGGTTGAAAAGTTTGGGGTTTTATTCACAAAATGCAAACATAGGTTTTCTTGTTGGACTAGATGATCTCTAGAGGTCCCTTCCAACCTCAACCAGTCTGTGATTCTCAGATGAATCAGAGCAGTATCACGATTAGGTTTCTGATAGTAATGTACATATTGCACAGTATTCCAAGTATTTTATGTTGCGTGTATTCTTTCCAACAGCTTTGGAAAGTCACTAACTAGTAAAGAGTGGAAATACGGGATAAATCCTGGTTGGACTTGTGTGCATTCAGCTGGAGGTTTAGTGTTGGAAGCCTTATAATGTTGCGTGTGTCTTTATGCTCTTTTATGGCAGAGTTTTGTATATATATATGTAATATATGTATGTATACACATATACACAACTAACTGCTGTGTCGTTGAAACACAACTAGCCAAAACAGCGTGATTTAGCATTCTAAAGTTCTTTAGCAGATAGATGCTTTGGGGCATTTTGTATCAAATGCCGATGCCATTTCTGTGATAGGTAGACCCAGTTTGGTAATATTTCCATCAGAACAGATTTACGTTGTTATCTCCAGTTTTGGGGCNTGTTGGAAGTCTTATAATGTTGCATGTGTCTTTATGCTTTTTTATGGCAGAATTTTGTATATATATATATATAATATATGTATGTATACACGTATACACAACTAATTGCTGTGTCATTGAAACACAAGTAGCCAAAACAGCGTGATTTAGCATTCTAAAGTTCTTTAGCAGATAGATGCTTTGGGGCATTTTGTATCAAATGCCGATGCCATTTCTGTGATAGGTAGACCCAGTTTGGTAATATTTCCATCAGAACAGATTTACGTTGTTATCTCCAGTTTTGGGGCTAGTCTGGCATCGAGGTCTGTACGAACAGCCAGTTTCTGTGGATGTTCCTCAGTTTGAACATTGCTGTTAGAAATTTGTCTTTACAAGGTTTAGTCTGCCCTGTGAATGTGGAACGGTCCTGTGCAGCAGGATGGTGTCCTGTTCTGGGCCACACGAGGTGGGTGCTGAGATCTTGGCCACTAGTGAGCTGCGCCCTGGCCAAAAATGTCATGAATCTCCATCCTGAAAGCTGCGTTTGGGCTAGGATATGAATGAAAAGCAATGGCAAGCTCCTACAATTGGGTTTTTACATAAATCTTGGATTTGCTACCGTTTTAGAAACGCAGTTGTAAGCTGCAGGACTCAAGTGTTTGTGTGATTCAAAGCAGCTTCCCCGAAGCTGTGACCAGCTGCCCAGGATGTCTGACGCTGCCTTGTAAGATCCAGGTATCCTGATGCTGTTTAGTTCCCAGCAGATCTTTATAACCTCAGGTTATAAATCCACAGTATTGCTTACAGGTGCCTGTGAAGACGAATCTCTTGGGTTTTTTGTGCAAGTTTTGACTGCATACGCAGTACCCAAAGGCATAAAATAGAGGCCTCCTGCTTCGGTCGGACAGCACCTATTTAAGGACTTTCTGGGAAAATGTAGCTGCTCTTTGGCATCCGTTTTATGATATGGCACACGCATCCTCCTCCTAAAGTGGGGTTTATGTGCAAATAGTTGTCTGACAAGTTTTAGTTGATACTAGAAAGGAGAAACTTCAGTTTCAGAATGTTTTGGATTTAAACACAAAGTGTAGGAATGCTGCTATCAGAATACCCGTAGAACAGTTAAAACTTGCTTATTCCCAGATACTGGAAATACAGTAGATGTTAAGACTTGGAATTTGCATCTTGAAATATCCTTCTCTCTAGTTCCCATAATTGCCTAAGTCTAGGTCATACTTGGAAGCTGGGCATTGCTTTATGAACCCCTTGGAGGACGTGCTTTCCGGGTAGGCAGGCTCCTTGGTCCCTATACCAGCTTTTTGGGCACCCTTTTCCACAGCTTCTCGCCAGAGTTCAGCTCTGTGTCACAAGGGAAGGATTTGGGCCTGTTCCCATAGCTCCTCTCCTGCTTCTTGGGGCTCAGGTGCTAGTTTGGCTTCCTGGCCGCACTCTTCTGAGCCTTAGCTTTAGTCTGTACCTCTTGGAGCACCGTGGGCAAAAGAAAAAGCACAAATGCATCATTTGAAGTGCAAGGAGAGAGGAAAGCAGAAGGCATTGACTGCTGCAGAGTATTTAATTCGATAGTTTGGGAGTGGAAGGGTTGCTGTCGCTTTGCTTAAGTGGCATAGACTGGATTTTGTCTGTTCTTTTACCTCGGGTGCTTTGCAGAATCAATGGCCCCTTCCCCTTTTTGGAGGGGCTCCTTTTGTTTAATTTCATTTTCTCTAATTCGGTAGTAAAGACAAAACACACTGTAGGTAAAGTCCTGGAGATCAGACGTGGAGCAGTGTGGCAGCAGGTTGGGTTTTTGGTCCTGTGGGGCCTCGCGTAGATGTTGGTTTTTCACTCTGTAGCCCCAGCTGGCAGTATTGCCTTGGGTGCAGTGACCTTCTTGACTTGATCCTTAAAAAAGGGGCTTGTTCCAGGTGGGAGGGAGGGTGGTTCACACAGCATTAAAATCAAATGCCTTTTCCTGTGCTTGTCCATAAATGTGCACAGCAAAGATAAAGCAGAATCAAAATTCCACTCAGAAATGGCTTATTCGTTGTAGGTTTTCCAGATGCAGCTGAATTTAGCCTCTCTTACACATAACCTCCTTGTTAGTAAGGAAACCTTTTCTGTCAGCCTTTTCTTTTTCTTCATTTTTTATCTTTTTCCATTCACCCTTATATGTATATATGCATTAGAGGTGTTCATTTGATTTATTTTATTTTCTCCTTTATGGAATCATGGGTAGTTTCATTGCAACTCATCTCTTTCTGTTTGTTTCGTATAGGGTTGGTAGTGCAGGATCATTCAGACCCCATGTTCAGTTCATATGCCTATAAGTCCCACTACCTACTGAATGAATCAAATCGTGCTGAGTTGATGAAATTACCTATGATTCCTCCTCCTTCGTCAGCTTCCAAAAAGAAATGTGAGAAAGGTAACCAAAATAGTTTCTTTCTCTTTAATTTACTTTTGCTTTTCTCTATTATTTCTTTCTCTTTAAGTCAAACAAGAAATGTCTGCTTGTCGAGCAACACTTGTTGCTTTTAGTAACCTTCACTCCTTGGTTATTGTGAGCGTGTGTTCATGTTGTTGGCAATTTTTTTTTTTATTATTACAAAAGGGCTTAAAATAATTGCTGTCACTAAATTCTCCATGCCAGAGGCTAACCCAAGTGAGCTACAGAACCTTTTATTCTGACTTCAGGGCAGCTATTTGCAGAACAAGGCAAAGAGGAGCCAACTAGAGCTTAATGTTGTTGCAATTCAGTGCCTACCTGGATAAAAACCAGCTGCTTAAATTACTTTTCTATAAGGAAGAAGAGGGCATGTTCTGTTTCAGTTCTTTGTAGGCAGAGCTTGCAAACCCTGAGAGAGTGAAGGATTTTTAGGTTGCACATGGATCGGTACTGTTGCCACTCCAGGAAACCCAGAGGTGTTCGAGGGCAGCGAGGTTTTTCCTGGGTCGGTGTCTGTAGTCACTGGGCTTCGTGTTCCCCGTGGATCAGTTTGGGAGAGCAAGTGCTGCCTCCTCTCGTGCGGCTGACCCTAAATCCCTGGATGCGAGTGGCGGGAGATGCTGCATCTCAAGCACGCAGGGATGCAGCCTGCAGAGAAAAATATTGCAGCTCTGAGGTAGGAAAGAGAGGATTTCTCCAGGAAACAGATAGTTTTACACTGGCGCACGTCATTGTAGCATCCCCAAACACACTGCGGAGAGAGACTCCAATGTCCATGAAAAGTACCCAGAGGAAATGCTGTCTTCCCCCAGAATATGATTCCCCAGGAGGGTTCAGAAATGGTGCCCAATTAACCCTTCAGAAATTAGGTTATTTTGAATACTTAGACTGATGACTTTGAGTGTTTTCTGTAATTCCTGAAAACAAAAATTATTTTGAGCCCTCTGCTTAGCTTGAACAATATCTTGCTAATGCATCCTGAGAGCAAAGTTTCATTATTTTTTTTTTTTTCCTCTTGCTTAGCACTGAAAATTGTGTGTTTGGTTTTGTTGGTTTGGTTTTGCATCGCTTGGCATTTTACCGTGTTGGATATTGTTTCGGTAATTCATGCTGGGTCTGTATTTCCTCTGAAACTACATTTGCAAAAATTATTTTGAAAGTTAAAACTTTGGGGGTTTGGGGAGCTCAGGAAAGTCCACGTGGTTGAATTTTATTATCGTTTTTTAGCAGAGGAAATACAGTATTGATTGTGTCACTGATTTGTTTAATGAATGCCTATTGCAATATGCAGCAATTGATTAATGCAATGACATTTTAAGAAGTCTATAGGTGGACAGAATTTTCTGATAAATGTTTAAGTGCTGCCGTTCACGCTTCTTTTGATTTTGTGGTCAGAAACTGCATTAAATGCACGCAAATCCCACCCAGCTTTTAGACTGAGAGCCCAAAACTTATTAAATTTTTATTTATATACATATATATACAGGCACATCCATATATGTGTATGTGTGCGTGTGTGTGTATATATATATGTATATAAACAAGTGCTATCTTATGAGCTGTTGTGTTTCTTCATGGTGGCTTAGAGATGTGCTCTGACTCTCCATAGTTACTACAACATAAACCAGCCAAAAACTTTTGTCCAAATAAGTGTAAAATTTAAGAAATAATCCTAACCCCAGTGCATTCCGCTTCCCTTTGCCCATAAAGGGAACTTCGGGGATGGGGAGAGCTCTTGTGCATCCCATTTTGAATTTACAGCGCTCATAGAGGTAAACTTTTCAAAGAATAACCCCAGGCTTGTTACAGATCTTATTTTATACCATTTTTTTGGTGCTGGAAAGCAATGATCAACCTATAGGCTATGGGGTTTTGTGTTTTGTTTTGTTTTTTCCATGCACACTGCCTGATTGCCGAGGGATTCAGTCCTGACAATGCTGATTGAAAAGTTTTCCCTAAAATTTGGTTATTTATCGTTTAGCGTGGGCAACGCTGCACAGAAGCTGACTCTGCTGCTTCCCTGTGCAACGCTTCCTTGGGGAATGTCGCTTCCAGTGCCACTTACCTCATGTTTAAAACCCATTTACTCTTTGGATTCACCTTTGATGCAGTCGAGTTGCAACCTAAACATGAGATAAGAGCTCTGGGCATTTTTTCTTTTTAATCCAGCATTGTAAGTTGGGCTCGATCCCTTTCTTTTGCTGTGAGGCAGATCAAAGTCCTGAATGTATAACTTAAATTTAATACTTATTGCTATGCACAGGGGAAAACAAACCCTTATTCTATAAACCAAACTGACTTTCTTTATTTAAAGGTGGGAAATTATTGTGCTGTGAGTCCTGCCCAGCTTCCTTTCACCCTGAGTGTCTCAACATTGAAATGCCTGAAGGATGCTGGAATTGCAATGACTGTAAAGCTGGCAAGAAACTACGTTACAAGCAGATCGTTTGGGTCAAGCTTGGAAATTACAGGCAAGTTCCCTAGCTTTGTTTGGTGCTTTGGGCACTTTTAAAGTACTCTCCAGAGTTGCACAGAAATCACTCCAGTTCAGTGCTAGTAAATAAGAACTGGGTTTTAGGAGCCTTCTCCGAAATTTGGAATTAGAACTTCGAGAATGAAGCGGTTTTTGTTCTGCCAGATACTACCAGAGAGAGCCTTGGTTGCATAAGAACAGAATATTTTTAATTTATTTTTTAGAAAGGAAAAGTAGCTTTTACTTCACAACTCCTACAGATTCAGAAGCCGAGACCTTTTCCTCTGCTTCCCAGGACTTTTACTTCTTTTTCTGCTTTCCAGGTGGTGGCCAGCAGAGATCTGCAATCCCAGGTCTGTGCCTCTCAACATACAGGGCCTCAAACATGATATCGGGGACTTCCCAGTATTTTTCTTTGGTTCACATGACTACTATTGGGTACACCAGGGCAGAGTTTTCCCTTATGTTGAAGGAGATAAAAGCTTTGCTGAGGGGCAAACTAGTATTAACAAGACCTTCAAGAAAGGTAAAATCAAACAAAGTTTATAGTGGTTTATGACAAAAGTTCCACGTGTTTGTGTCTCCATCACCACTTAACCTGCATGGGAATATTATGTGACTAGTGTCTGTGTTCACGTAAAACTGCAAACATTATGTAGATCCCTTGACTGCAGATAAAAATATTTTTCTTTAAGTGCCTCCCCATTGTGTATCGTTGCGGGCAAGTTCAGTTCTTCCACAAATTGGGAAATGGCCTCTAATGCATGGGATCATCATTCAGTGTCTCAGTAACTGCTGAGCAGTGCCGGATTGGAGGGAGTTTCATGATATACTGCAATAACTCATTTTTAGTTTGTGTTTTGCTCATAGAGTTCCTCGCTGCTTTTTATAAAGAAAAAAACACATTTAAATATATACTTGTATGTGTTTGATTAACAGCAGCTGGTGCTAATTGCTTCCTATTTTGAACTCCCTTGCGCAGCACTCGAAGAAGCAGCAAAACGCTTCCAGGAGCTGAAAGCACAAAGAGAGAGTAAAGAAGCATTAGAAATTGAAAGGAATTCGAGAAAACCTCCACCTTATAAACATATTAAAGTAAGTTGGAAGAAGTCCCAGGGCTGCATTTGATAAACTTTGCGTCCTTTAAAGGAGTCATTAAACCAGGACTAGTGCTGGGGAGTGACTCATGCTGTATCACCTGGAGTCATGCGTTTTATCTGCTGCTCTTTACATATGTGACTGACCTTGGCCTTTCCAGACACTGTGTGTCCCTGCTGGAGTTAACAACTGAGTAGCAGTAGATACCACCTGTAAAAGCTCGTGCTTGTATCTGCTTCTAGACTGCAGAGTAGTACGTTTGTCCTGGCACGCTAATCCTGCAGAAAGGATTTAGTGGGAAAATAACTATGTAATAATTAATTGCTTGCCCTCTCCAGGCAGATGAGGGACCTCAAAGATGATTCATGTGCTGTGTGCGTTGGCTCCATCACTTATTCTTTCTTTTCTCTGTCCTGCAGTCCAACAAAGTGATCGGGAAGGTTCAGATCCAGGTGGCTGATCTGTCAGAAATCCCTCGCTGTAACTGCAAGCCGTCGGACGAGAACCCCTGCGGCCTGGAGTCGGAGTGTCTCAACAGGATGCTGCAGTACGAGTGCCACCCCCAGGTGTGCCCGGCGGGAGAGCGCTGCCAGAACCAGTGCTTCACCAAAAGACTCTACCCCGATGCTGAAATCATCAAAACCGAGCGGCGCGGATGGGGTCTCAGGACAAAAAGGAACATTAAAAAGGTAGGATTGTCAAGGACAAATGTGCGCCAGCCACTAGCATGATGTCACTTGTGAGAACGCTGCAACTTTGTGACCCTTCAGCAAAAACACCCCAAAATTTCAGGATTTTCAAATCGATATTTTGTGTTACAAAAATAGGAAACTTTTATAGATGAAGCAATAATAGTGAAATCCCCTCAGCTGTTTTGTCAGAATCAGTGTCTTAACTGGCATTTGCTCAGAGAAATAATTTTCAGTTGATTGTGAATTTGTGAATTCTGCTGATGGAAGGGAAGAGTTGATTGTCTCGTGCTCCCAGGAGGAAATGACTGTCTTTTCTCAGTGACTACTAGAAAAGAGAGCAGTCTGGAACAAGATGTGGTGATTTCTTTGCCTAAATAAGGCTGTTTGGGGGGCTTTGCCTTTTCTTTTTAAGGTGTTACTCCATAATGTGCTCACTGCATTTTCCTGATAGCCAGTTGTTTGGAGCGGAAGGGATTTTGGGATTGCTCTTCCAGGTGTCCGGTAACACTGCAGCTCTTTTGCCCTCCTTGGCATCCAACTGCAGCCTGGAGGGATTGCAGAAGAACTTGCGGGAGATGAACGAAAGGCTGCAGGTGATTGGGCTGCACTGGACCACAAACTCTAAAGGTTCCTAAAGTTCCAGAAGGCAGAGAAGAAGAATGAAGATGCAGAAATTTCTGTTAGTGGAAGTGATGCTGCTGTTTTAACAAAAAGCAAGGACTGATTGGCCTCAGGAAATCTCAAGGACTTTGGAATATACATTAGCATGGTTGGCATCTTTGGAATAGTGCTAGTGGATGAGGTCAGGGTGAGGTAGAAGATTGGGAATGCTTCTTCCTTGCTGTCAGAAAGTCCCTGGATATGGATCAGTTTGATCTTCCTTTACACTGTCTTGCTGCGCTGGGGGTACCAGTCTGGGTTGCAGGTGGGATATGCGACAGTTGCGGTGGAAAAACAAAGTCTTACACTTGATATCCAAGCAGGAGAATCCTCTTCAACTGGATTGCAGTCTGGCCGTCCTTCAAGGCCTGGATTTCACATCTGCTTTGACTTGCCAGGCAGAGGGTTGGATCTGATGCCCGGACGTGTTTTGCTCTGACTTGTGCAGACTTCGTTGTTTCTGAACAAGGAGATGGCTGAACACACCTGGAAAGGGAAGCTGCAGCTACGGCCACAGGTGGAGCTGCACAGTTTAAGGTTCAAGACACGTTTTTGTCATCCTCAAGAGTCTGCTCTAGAGAACTCTCTTGTTCTTGGTTGCCTTCCTAATTTCTTCAGTTGGAATTTGCCCTCATCTTAATAGGGAGATATCCAGGAACTTCTCACCATGAAGATGCAGCACATAGTTTTGCTGGATTTTAATTTGATGTAAGGATCACACTGTGCTTCTCTGTAGAAAGAAACTGGCTGTGACGTTTGGATGGGATGATCTCTGCTGGATGTGTTCAGCTTTGACTGCAAGCAGCGTGTATAGATCAAAGCAAAGAGGGTCTGAATCAATTCTTAAATCACCAGGTGATGTGATGTTTAGGTGTTACGCATGTAGGATCACCCGCTAAAGAGATCTTGCCGTGTCAAGATGAAAGCTTAGGGCTCGTGTAGTAATTTCAGCTGTGAATTCTCTGCTTTTGTACATTTTTGTTAGATATCTACCACCTTGGCTTTGATTGTTCCTCTCCCAAGTACATGGTAAATCTTTAGCAGGGTTTGTTTGTTTTTATGGTAGAGTTTCTGTGAATTTACCGGGCAAATTAGAAATGCTTTTGTGTCCTGTAGCTTTCCTGCAAGGACTCCAGGATTGTGTCATGTTGTCCAGCTGCTGCCAGACACATGGGCTCAACAGAGCAACTTGGTGGTGATGCAGGGGCTCGTTTGGATTCAGGCTAAGATTTTCAGGTGCATCCAAGTGCTTTAGACAGTGCTTTAGCTGTGAGTGCTTGGGGCTTGCCTGGGGCTCCGTCCCTGAGCGTGACACCGTAGCCTTGGTTACCCCGTTGTGCCTTGTCTCGAGAGCTGTTCTTGAAATACCAGGTGCTTGTTGGAGACTTGAGTTTGAGAGCATCAAAGAGCTGGGTTTTTGCAGTGCTTTTTACCCATCGACACCTGACTGTCTTGATAAAGTGATGCTCGGGGTGCTCAGTGTTTCTCCCCTTGTATCAAGGTCACATCCTGTCCCAGCTATTCTAAATTCTGTCATATAAAAGCTGGGAGCACCCCAATGGCCTGAAGGCCCCCTTTTAATCATGTTTTTGATGATTAAATCAGTTTTGTGTATAATCTATTTCATTAAACTTTGTTACTGCAGACTTTCCAAAGCTTATTATTGACTATTAAAAGTCCTAATAAAAACAAACTATTGAGTACTTTATAGTGAAAATATTTGGCATTGTGATGGTTCCTCCTGTCTTAGGATTCGGTGAGTATTTCCATGTTATCCTCTTTTAAGCATGAGACAAAAGGATTCTAGGGAACTGCCAGATATGAGTGACCAGTGCTTTAAGCTGTTGCTGAATACGGAAACGGTTACTGCCAGTGCTGCCTTTTTTGCTTCGAGTGGGGTAACAGCTTAGAAGAGAAATAACCAGTGGGCTCCTCTGCTTAATCATGTATCACTGCTAGATGCAAAAACTTTAATGCCTTTTATGAGTATTACAGTGCATGATAGGAAGAGCATTATTTTCGGTGCTCCTTCCCTCTATCTGCAGTCATAAGAAGCAGTAAGTATGGATTAAAAAAAATGTTTCCCTCTTTTTCAGGGTGAATTTGTGAACGAATACGTTGGCGAGCTAATCGATGAAGAAGAGTGCAGACTGCGGATCAAGCGTGCCCATGAAAACAGTGTCACCAATTTTTATATGTTAACAGTTACAAAGGTAAATACTACATCTCTGTCCAGTATAAACTGTGCTTATGCTTGGAAATAGGTAGAAAATCCTAACAGAATGATCATCCCGTGTCTGAAACGTACTTCAGTCTGAGACCTTTTCCTTAGACTGAACCGCATGAGTTTCCTTTCCAGCTGTGTACACAAATTAAAGTCTTCTCTTTAGAGAACACCTAACTTCTGGATATGTTTTATCTTAGTTTTGACCTAGTTGGGCTGTTTATTTGTGGAGTAGAGAAATGAATTTCTAAGGCACTATTCAATGCATAGTGCTTGTCATCAGGAAGCTTTTTTTTTCTTTGTCAGTACTAAACATGTATTTATCTTTCTGTTTGAAGGACCGAATAATAGATGCTGGCCCAAAGGGGAATTATTCTCGTTTTATGAACCATAGTTGTAATCCAAACTGTGAAACACAGAAATGGACAGTGAATGGTGACATTAGAGTCGGACTTTTTGCTCTTTGTGATATTCCTGCAGGTAAAGAAAAAAAAGACACTATTTTGTATGATGACTTTCTTCTTAAAATGGCAATGTTCTCAACTTCCACTTTTCTTTTTTCCTTCTCAGAAATTTCATAATGGCAATAACATTTACAGGAACTTCTTTATTCATTACCATCTTGTAGTCTGCAAAGAAAAAGTTAAAAGCAAATAGAGTTCCAATATGAGGTTTGCGATTAGAAGTCTGAGTAAAGTTTCCTCTTTTAGTTGACCCTGTGTTGAGGAAGGGGATTTGAACTAGATGATCTCCCGTGTTCCTTTCCAGCCTCAACACAGCTGCGATTCTCCAGCCCCATGATTGTCTGAATGACCGTTCATTGCAATTAGAAACCAAAACTGGGTAGTACTTTCCTCAGAATCTGGCTAAATGTATAATCTGGGACTATTCTGAAAAGTTTCCAACTTTTAAGAAACTTGAGTTTCTCTTGAGGGAGAGAAACCCTGATGGTGTGTCATGGTCCCAAGCCTGTCTTTCATCAGGATCTGCGTGGCTGAACTGGTTTTCTTTGCATTTTAGGAATGGAGTTAACATTTAACTACAATTTGGATTGCCTTGGCAATGGCAGGACTGAGTGCCACTGTGGAGCAGAGAACTGCAGTGGCTTCCTAGGAGTGCGCCCAAAGGTACGTGCATGAAAATGCAATTTTCACAAAAACCTTTTTATTCCCAAAGAGTTACTTGCCCTGATGTCAGTCTGCATTTGTGATGTATCCTCCCCTGCAAGGGACAGCAGTGACACAAATCTTGCTGTTTCAGAAAGAAACTGAAGGAGCAAATAAGCCTCCCATTACTGCAGAGTGCTCTCTGGATAGTATCATGAAATGACCAGATTATCAGTTTATATCTGTGTGGATGACTTTTGTTGCTTAAGCTTTCTAGAGCAGATTTAATTTGAGCAAAAGTCATGCAAATAACCCCAAACTTATTAAATTTATTTCAATGCGTGGACTTTATAAAGTAACCGTATGTTGTGTTTGTAATTACCAGACAGCATTTGCAACTGCAAACGAGGAAAAGGTGAAGAATGCAAAATTAAAGCAGAAGAAACGGAAAATAAAAACAGAACAGAAGCAGATGCATGAAGACAACTGTTTCCAGTGCGGAGATGGGGGAGAACTGGTCATGTGTGACAAAAAGGACTGTCCCAAAGCGTACCACCTCCTATGCCTTAACTTGACTCAGCCACCTTTTGGTAAGAGGGTTCATCTGTGTCTGAGCTGCATTGCAGGATCCATTTATATTAAATGTAGCATTGTCTGTCTCACACCACTTGTTTTGGGTCAGATTCTCGTGAGGGAGACACGGATTTAGCCACTATCCTAGGACTGACTTCTGGAGCTTTGTTTGCATTCGTCTGAACAATTACTGGGTGGAATAAGGATTAAAGACCAGTACCAGTCCCCAAATGCACTAATCTGCCTCCTGTCTCTCTTGTTCCTCCTTCAGGAAAGTGGGAATGCCCGTGGCATCAGTGTGACATCTGTAGCAATCCTGCAGTCTCATTCTGTGAGTTTTGCCCCCATTCCTTCTGTAAAGATCACGAGAGGGGGGCCCTGGTGGCGTCGGCGCTGGACGGCCGTCTCTGCTGCTCCGCACATGACCCCAAATCTCCCGTGGCACCTGAATACTGGAACAAGATCAAGTGCAAATTGGAATCACAGAATCCTGTAGAAGAAGCAAAGGAATGAATTTGCTTGAAAGGCAAAGGTGGGGAGAAGAGGGGCAAGGAGGTGATGAACTGGAAGCGACTGCTACGGACCCGTTCAGTCCTCATCATCAGAGCCGCCCCGTTTGAACTGGGAATGGGACCATTTAATCTCAGCCAGCAGAAGCAGGCAGTGGTGTTTGTTTTTTTTATTGTTTGGTCTTTCTTTTACCCTTGAATGTGCTACAGCAGCTCTTACTGTCAGAAAACAGGAGCATCTTGGCCTTCCTAAGAAAACACAGTAGACCTTTTTGACAGTGAGAAGAATATTCTGTTTAAAATATGTTCTTAGAGTGTAGAAAGCAAAACATAGCAACATATTTATTTATTTAATTTTTAAAGGATTTGGGTTTGATCAGTCAGCGTGTCTTTAAAAAATAGCAAAGCCAACATCATTTTTATGTCTAGTTTGTGGGAGAAGAATCAGGCTTCCCACTCTGTGTGACATTCAGCTGCCATAAAGACAGGTGTGGGCTTCAGAGCAGGTGAGAGGGAAATGCCTCCATTCCAGTACTTGTCCTTAAGGCATTTGGAGAAGGTAGGCTGTATATCATGGTAACTTATGAATATTATTGCAAAGCTTTCCCTATGAGAAATCAGGTGTGTGACTTTCAGAAGTGTTTGTGACACAAGGTTTAGTGCTTTCTAAAAAGAAATCATGGTTCCTTGCTTGAGAGCTGCGATCAGGGCTGTTTTCAGCCAGGAGGAGATTCGGAAAGGGCTGATGCCCAATGTTTACCTCTCTGCCCCAGCTAACCTGGAATTCCCTGCCTGGCTCCGAGACCTTTCCAGCCTCAGCCGTGTCCTGCAGCGCTCGCAGCCGAGGTCTCCGTCCTGCGGCTGGAAGCACCGTCCCTGGCTCCGGTAGCTGCAGGGTTGTTTGTGTCCTTGTCGTCTGCCGAGTCTGCACTTGTTCCATGACACTTACATTCGTGTGATTCCTTATTACCTTCTCCTGTTAGCTTCGAAGGGACTTGGAGTTACTAAGGAATCCGACTCACGTGCATGTGTGTTCTGATGGAATATTTAGGAGTTTTTTTGCTGAGACCAGTCTTCTAACTTTAATTTCCATTATTAGTGGATTTAAGGCAAACCAGTTATTTCCCCAAGAGCACTTCTTCGATGAACAGGGTATTTTCTCTCTCTACATAGTGAGGTTTATTCACAGCAGCCAACTTGAGCCTTGGGAGGTGAATCCCTCCTGCCCTTCCTCTGCAGGCAGGAGGGAACCGGGCTCCTCCAGCTCCCAGTTTTCCCTGGAAAAACCTATCCTTCTCCATTCATTCGCCGGGCAAGGTGCCTAGGAGGGTAAGTGTCCCCCGAGTGAAGTTAATCCCTTGTGAATCTCCTCCCTAGCCTCCGATTTTAAAGCACTGTGCATTTTCCCTGCCCTCGTCTAGTTAGAGAGTCCTTTGGATTTCTGTGCTGATACTCGCTAACTTTGTGGAAGCTTTTGCTAAGGGGGGTTGAAGACAGCCGTGAGTGAAAGGAGTTAATACGTGTTGCTGGCCCTTGGTGAAGTTGATTCTCAACAACTTCATGCCTGGAAAACAGCCTAAGCCCACAGGGACGCGGGGACATCTCGGCCCCAGACCGCGGGCGTTTGCAACACGTCTGCGCTTTGGCTGGTGCCCTTTTCATTCTCAAATTGGTCTAGGAGGGAACAAATGTCTGGTTTTGTGTGCAATTTAAAAGTAGAAGAATACACTGCAATCTCCCCAGGGCGCTCGGGTGCCGTTTGACCCGATGGGGCCCCTCGTCTGCTGCAGTTTGCAGGCGCCTTCCACCACTTGGGCTGTCCGGGTGGCCCAGTCGGTGTCTCTCTGGGCCAGGTGATGGCACACAGGGCTACCGGGATACACAGAGCACTTCATCTTAGGGTCGGTACTAAAGTGAATATCTAAAACACTAATCTTGCTTGAAAGCAATGCTATATTTTGGTATTTTTTAGAAAAAAAAAATTACGAAAGATTTTATTTTTCCTAGCATTTTTCGTGTGATAAATGTCTGTTTTTAAGCTCTTACAGAGGGCGTTGAACCTCTTCAGAAATTCCAAACTCACTCCCAGTGTCTGCAAAGCCTGGTCCGTTCACTTTGGATTTTGCATTAGGCTTGGGAACGTCCAAATGACTTTCCTCCTGGGAAGTCCCAGCATTCTGCGTATTGCAATACTATATAGCATTTCACAGGAGGCTTAAAAACTTGCAAGCTGCTAAGAGTTACGAGGCCTGTTTGATATTTAGGTTCACTTTGTTTTCGAACTTCTCACAGGTGCTGCTTTTCTTTTGCTACAGAAGAAATGTTAATTAAAGCAGCCAGCGTTTGAGCTTGGGCTTGCAAGGGCGAAGAGGAGGTTGCTCTGTGCCGGTAGAGCCGCGAGCGCACAGCCTGGACTGGATTCACTGCTGGGGAGAAGGTGGAACTTTCCAAAGATTTAAACTTTCTGAACTAAGAAATCATCTGATTCAAAGGTTGAGAAGTGAGTTTGTTCTATATGCCAAACACAAAATGTTAAAACACACATTTTAAGCACATCCTTACAAGCAGAATAGTACAAAAATGCTATTTCTGTCTTAAGGGAAAGGTTTAACAGGGGCTTTTTGGTCAACTGGCATCACTAGAGCAGGGAAGCAGCTGTTGAATGAAATTTGTAGCCTCTCCCGTGAGATGAAGACTAATATTGGGCAGTTTGGGGTGCAGCTGCCTCTTCTTGAGCCTGTTATCTGTATAGTAATGCAATATCTGAGCTGCTCTCTGGACTTCCCGGGACTTTGCAGTTTACTGGAGCTTTTGCCGTGCACCTTGGCCTGGAGCATGAGCCCTTCCAGCTGGGACCCATTCCTACAATTTCCTGGCTACGTGGTGCAAGAATTGTTGCAGCTTTTGGATTCTTAGCGTAGATTTGTCCTACTGACAAAGAGAGACTGAGAGACTGTAAGACCTGTGTCCAACGGCAGCTCAGGACGAGGGCAATCCAAGGCGATTTTGGTGGGCAAATTCCCTTCTCTGATCACCACCGTGGGCTCCGAGAATCCCTTAAAACGAGCATTAGGGCTGGAGTGTTTCATTCGGGCCTTTCTGCTACAAATTAATTAGGTCTTAACTTCTGGGTAGAACAGGAAAGACGCAACCGCTAGACATAATGAGCAGTGAGCATCAGATCTGTATATATTGAAACTTGACGGATATTTGGGTAGGGCTGGGGAGGCGGGTGGGAATGGGAAGGGGGGGTGTCCAACGCTGGTACGAAGTCGTCACTTTAACATTGAAACCTCTGCCTCATTGAATTCAGGGTTTAACATACTTGAAGCTCTGCAGTTCCTTATACAGCTTTTTTTATTATTATTTTATTTATACATAATTTTTTGTATACTCCATTGGAGATGTCTTTAACTTTCCTGGCATTACTTTTGGCTCCCCGTGTCCAGCGTGGGGCCAAATGGGAGAGATTTGCAAAGCAGCCGTCTCAGACCTGTGTATGTTAAAGAAATGTATTGCATGAGACCTGCCGACGCCGCGTCCCGTTGCTTTCCGTTTCCCATCGGCTTTTCCCCTGCCGTTTATTTTTGTGTAGCAAAAACGTTTGCACTTTTGCGATCCACTCCGGAACTTTGGCTGTGTCGGAAACGTCGCTCGGAGAAAACGCGCCGGTTCCTCTCGGCTTCTCTGCGCGAGGGGCAAATTCGGGTCCTCGCTGCTGCGGAGAGGGGGGCCGCGGTGACGCATCCGCTCCTTGTCCCGGAGACGACCAGAATTAATGTGAAATCAGCCCAAAAGGGAAGACGCGCCGGTATTTGCCAAAGCTGCTCGTTCGCTCGCCGCGCGCTCCGGGCTCGCTCCGAAGCCGCTGTTTCCGCCGGCGTCTCCGGAGCTTTTGGAGGAATTCCTGATCTCTTTGGCTTAGAAACAGACTGGACGAAGAAAAGGAAGCGTTTCCTCTCCATGGCTTGAACTGTATCTCATTTCTCGTGTCGTTTTTTCCTTTTTAAACCCATCACGGTGCCACAGACACAAGGCAAGTAACTGTTGCAGCTGGCTAGGAATAAGGTTTTTGTTCTCCATGAGGGTGCGCGTGTCCCGGGGCTGCGGCGAGGAACTAACCCCCCGTTTCCGCGCGGCTGCTATTGCACAACACGGATACCTGCGGATTCTGTTTCCATTTCCATGTGACCCTTCCCTGTAACTATGCCCTTTGTAGAGTCGTTCTTTCTGTAGACTTTGTTTATCTGTAAGAAACTTTGTAGATTCTGTGAAATGTTATTTTACCGAAATCACTTGAGTCTTTACTAGCGAAGCAGCGATATTCACTGAAGTCAGATATCTTAGAAGAGTTCCGAGCGGTCGACGGACGCTCCCGACACCACGAGGAGGGTTGCGTTTCCCTGGCCGTCTCCGCGGGGGCGTTCCTGCATTATGACTTGATGTTGCCGCATAGACTTGGAGATATAAAATATTTTGGGGGTTTTGTTGTTTGGCCTCTGTTCTCTTGCATAGTGTGACCCTGTAAAGCTTGGTTAACCTGTACATAGGTAGCTTATCGTCCTCTAGGTAGCGCGTAGAATTGCCTGTAATATTTTAGCTTCTTACTGAATGTGTGTGATGGTAGGAACCTATAATTTTTGTACATTATATTTACTGAGATGTTGCCTTTTTTTATTTTACGAATACTTCGGGATCCAGATGTGTTTTTGCTTCCGTGAGGATTAATTTGGAAAGGTTTTTAATGACATTCCACTGATTTGAACTTTTGCTTGAGGTTGACTTCAATAAATCGTTCTGAATGTTCCGCCGGGCGCTGCCGCCTTTGTCCTGCTTTCCCGGTGGGCGCAGCAGGGCCGGTGCCGCAGGCTCCGCGCCGCTTCCTGCCGCCGCGCGCCATCGCCACCCGGAATTGCTCCGCTCGCTCCTTCCTGCGCCGGGGCCATGCGGCGGCCGGGCGCCGCGGAGCTGCTGGCGGAGGCGGCCGTGCGCGGGCTGCTGCTCGGGGCCTTCGCGTGAGTGCGGCAGCCCCGGGGCCCGTTCCGGCGCCGAGCGTTCCCGGGCGGATCCGCCGCCTCTTCCCGGAGCCGGGGAAAACCCGTCCGCGAGCGCCAAACCGCCCTAAATCTCCTGGTTTCTCCCCGCTGCAGGATCCTGGAGTTCGTGCCGCCGTTCGAGCGGGTCGTGCAGCCCGAGGAGCTGTGGCTCTACAAAAACCCCTACGTGGAGGTGGATCACGTGCCCACCGGGCCCATGTTCGTAAGTTCCTGCAGCCGATTCCAGCTGTTTCTCGAATTCTTCATCTTAAAGCGATGCTCCGGGGGGGGAAAAAGGCATCTATTGCACCTCAGTGTAGTTCCTGATTAGTGATACTGCAAATACATTGTGTTTTTACCAACAAAACGACATCCACAGACAATTCTTTTGTCTCTTTAGACTTTATCAGACTCTTTTGCACTTACTGATTTTTAATAAATTAGCCTAAATTCATTTCACGTTTCCATAATCATATTTAATCCCATATTGCTAGTACTGCAGCGTATGTTTCACTGTTTGCTTAAGAACAGTCATTTTTCACAGAATTTCCTAATAGTTAAAGTGAAACTGTTTTCCTGAGGTCTCTAGACTCTGTTAAGGTAACTGTAGGTGGAATTACAGATTTACAGGCAATTTGCTGTACATATAGGTGGGTTTTGGAGGGGGGTTATTGCAGTCTGCTTAAGGAATTAGCTGTGCTCACAGAGCCCTCCTGACCCTCTCGTTTTGGGGCAGTTCATCTCCTTCCTGGCTCCCTTGCTGCCCATGGGGCTGGCGCGGCTGTTCCTGCGCGCGGAGCGGGAGGACACGCGGGAAGGCTGCCTGGGTGAGCTCGGAGCTCCGCAATTCCCTGAATTCCCTGATTTCCCCCACCCCGGGCGCGCGGCGCGGCCGCCCCGTGGTCTCTCCCGTGCCAGGGAGGAGGCCGGTGCGGCGGCGAGGCCGGTGCTGACCGCGGCTCCGTGCTCCGTTGCAGCCGCCAGCCTCGCGCTCGGCCTCAACGGGGTGCTCACCAACGCGCTCAAGCTGGTCGTGGGCAGGTAAGGGGGCTCCCGCGGGGCAGCGCTGGGATCGGGGTGGTTTCTGCTGCCCTCTGCTCCCTGTGTGAGGAATCCTGCCGTCCCCAGCAGGGTGGAACCGGGGATGTTCCCCCTTGAGCATTCCCAAGGCACGTTACCTTCCCGTAACTGCGTGCGCTTGGACACGGGTGCTCCATGCGTTGGGCTGGCTCCCCATCCCCGTCCCCGGGATGCGGAATCGCCGTCCGGGGGTGCTCCGTGCTCTGCTCCTCTGCCCTAGGCCGCGGCCGGACTTCTTTTATCGTTGCTTCCCAGACGGACGAGCCAACGCGGAGCTGCTGTGCACGGGGGACCCGGCCGTGGTGGCCGAGGGGCGCAAGAGCTTCCCGAGCGGCCACGCTTCGTGTGAGCATCCCCAGCCCCAGCAGAGCCCGGCAGGAGCCCTTGGGGAGGGTGCGCTGGGTGTGCTGTCTCACCCTGCAACTTGGGCCAAATTCCGTGGCGTTTTGGGCCGCTCGTGCAAAGCAGGGGGATATAAACTGCGACTCGAAACTCCCTGTGGGTCTGTGCAGCGTGCGGGGAGGAGGATGCCGGCAGCTCCGAGAGGGTCTCTGTAACGACCTGCTTCTCTTGCAGTCGCTTTTACTGGTCTCGCCTTCTGCTCCCTGTACGTGGCCGGGAAGCTGCGCTGCTTCCTGCCCGCCCGCAGCGCCCGCTCGCTGCGGCTCTGCGCCGTCCTGCTGCCCCTGCTCGCCGCCACCCTCATCGCGCTGTCCCGCACCTGCGACTACAAGCACCACTGGCAAGGTGAGCCGGGCATCCCGGGAGCACCGGGATAACCCGGAGCCGGGCAGCGCCCGCGGTGCCGCACGCAGGGGCGTTTGGAGCCCGAAACGCCCGGCTTGGGCTGATGGCTTTAATGGAAATCCTTGCCGCCTGCAAGGTGTTAAGCTGCAGAGCTGCCTCAAAGGCTGCGAGGGGGCTGGGAAGCAGCTTGCGGGAACGCTGCCACGCTCCAAGGAAGTTCCCTGTGCTCTGGTTCTGCCCGCAGACGTGCTGGTCGGCTCCGCGCTCGGCTCCGCGCTCGCCTACCTCTGCTACCGGCAGTACTACCCGCCGCTCACCGACCCGCTGTGCCACCGGCCGCTCGTGTGCAAGCCCAAGCAGCTTCCAGGGCACCAGGGAACACCGGTGACTTCCAGCTTTGAGCTAGACGTATAACAACAGGGAAGGGAAGGCTCCGGGGAGGCTGCTCGTGGTCCGCAGGAAGCGGCTGAAATGAGGATTAACTCCAGGAACGGGAATCCTGGGTCCGCAGTGTCCTGCTCACGGGGGCTGGGGTTAGTTTTCCTAAACTCTATAACGACCCTCCCCTCTGAGCTGCTCTGCATGAGCTGGATATCCAGCAGCCTGCAAGAGGAATGCCTGCTCACAAAATCCATGAAAATTAGAGAATGTGACCATTTTTACATGCTCGTGTATGGATGGCTGTACTTAGGCCTAGTTTACAGTGCAAAAATGCAGAAAACACGATCAGATGTTCTTTGATTCAACTGAGCTTTCTTTTCCATAGAAACAGTATGCTGAAGTGCAGGACCTGGTCTTTGCACTAAATTTAATTACATCTGTTAAATCACAGTTGAATCAAGAGTAGTAAGTGCAAGGTTGCACTCTTTAATTGTGTATTTAATGTGGGGAGAGGGAAGATTTGTATTTTGTGTTTTTTTTTTTCTCCCTAATTTGCCAAATAAAGAAATTTAATTTTCTAAATGAGCTGTGTTCCCTGTGACACTAAAAACGGTGATATCTGGGTTTATTGCTGTATAAAACAGTTTCTTCAGTGTGTCTGCGTGGGTTTCTGGGTGGTGTTTATTTTGTATCTCTCTCTTTGCAGCTCTAATACAGCGCAGGTGTAGAGAGGTGACACTCAGCAGAAATGGTGTCTTAGAGCATCCTTGTGTAGTTGTTTTTCTCAGACAAGAAAGGATAGAAAGCTGCTGGGAAATCCAAGGCACAACTCTGGCAATAGGATTGTAAGTAGTTATTTCTCATGAGTTTCCCTCACAGATAGGCATATTCTTTATTAAATGCACATATCTGCAGACAGCAAGGTGAGAGTGGCAGAAATGCAAACACCCCCTCGTCTTCAACTGGCGTCACAAAAGCCTTCCAGGACCCTGTGTTTTACTTTAGTAGAAACTACCGAAATAGCTCATGAAATTGTGCAAAGTTCTTAAACCCTCCCGCTATCCCGCCCAGACATGCACACACCACAGCCACCTGTGTGTTTATTTTGGCTTTTACTGGAAAAGACATTAAATAACATTTAAAATGTTTGTTTTTTTACAAAGTGCATAACTTAACAAGCTGATCATGACAGCACCCCCCCGTTAAGACTGTTTCTTTTGATACCCTCGCAGGAGACGCTTTAGCAATCGGTCAGTAATTGAGGCTGGGACTGAGCAGCACGTGTGTTCTGCAGTCAGGTAAAGAACAGCTCGAGTTGTTTCTGGTTGGGAGGAAGGTTGTGGATTGCAAACAAGAGCTTTTAAATAGTGCAAATAATGAAGTACAACGGAGGACAAACAAACCGAAGCGGGAAAAAAAAGGCTTGTTAACCCACACAGGGCAAAAGTCAGGAGGAAGGAAAGTGGTTTGGCTGTTTCTAACCACGTCGGAGCCCTGACCTTGCACCCCACTAGAACATCTGTGCGGAGGCTGAGGCTGCAGCCTGGCCCGTGACTCAGCCCGGATGGTTTTGGGCACCCGGGACAGATCAGCTGAGGCTCCGTCCGCAGCCAGAGCAGGGCTAACGCGTCACGGAGCCGCAGACCCAACTGTGCAGAACGGTTTGCGTTTCCCCAGCGGAGTCGCTGGGACACAGCGTCCAAGCCCTCTGCCCTGGCTCTGATTGCGCTGGCTGCGCTTCATCTATTCAATAACAGGAACGGCAACGGGAGCAGGGCCGGAGCCCGGCTGGTACAAGGTCCCCGGAGCCGCCTCGAAAGCCCCGTGGCAGCGGAACGGGGGCTTTGCGGGGCTTGGACACTGCCGAGGAGCAGCCGCTTCCCCGAACCCGGGTGCAATTCCCAGCTGGAGGGA
>VWPW01014789.1:0-26160 GCA_013389825.1 Crypturellus undulatus
GAGCAGTTGCCCAGTCAGTAAAACGCCGCACGCGCTCCTGTGCTCAGGGAACTCACTGGGTTTTTTGCCTAATGGTCACGATCCGCAGGCTTCCCGAGTGTCCATCTTGCTGCACTACGGAGGGGGTGAGACTATAGACCGACAACTATGTAATTTTTCCATATTAGACATCTAAGTGTCATTTTCGGGAGACGGTAATGAAAACTCCACAAGACACTTTGCTATCAATTTAAAGATTCTTACTGCATGGCTAGAGAAGTGATTTTTTTTTTTAAGGCAGCATATTTTTAAATCACAGAGAAGCATATTCCTGTGCTTAAGACATTAAGGACTATAAATATTCCTAAACTCACTCCACTTCTGAGCATCGAGGGCAAGGAGAAGCAAAGGGAGGCAAGAGAATACGCAAACACTGATGCAGCTTTTAGGGGAAATTACTCAAACCAAAACACTAAAATACAAGGGACAGCTACAAGAACTATGACTAACAAACTGTTGTGGAATTTAATGAGGTAAGTTAACAGTGGCATCCCACTTGGGATTAATACATAATTAATAAGCATTAGGAAAGCAAAAAAATAAAAAAAAAACAAACTGTAAGTCCAATAAAATCTTGCAAGGCTGTAAACTCCAAGTCAGTCTTGGCATTCGGATGAATATTAGCCTACAAGGGCGCAGAGATCTCTTCCCTGTGCAATGCATGAGTCCAGCTCTCATTAATGGTAGCGACAGACAACTCCAGGCTTGAGGATAGAGCCCATAAGAGACACAGAGCGGGTTTTTCAAATCAAGTCCTCTCAAAAGCAAAAAAAAACTTTACAGTTTCTTGCTATCAGCGGTAATTCTGATGTTCCCATTAAGGCAAATGTTAGCAACAGAACGCGATCCATCACAAAAAGCCAAGTCCTCTGATAACCCATCACCCTTGTTAGCTACGTTCTTAGCTACTGCATCAAAATCAGAGAAGTGACAGTGAAGTTGTGAGTTATGATCCCAGACTTAGCAATTAAGGAGAGAAGGGAAAAAAAATCTCATTTTCATCCCTGATTTATTTTTTTAGACACTCTGGAATTGCATTCCTCTAGACATACCTGAGACTAAAAACAGCAACTAAATAAAGGAAAACTCTCATGTGCTGGTACTTTGCTACTACCAAAAGAACTGCATGACACTGCTTTCTATACAGACCGTATCCTTCAAAAATCAACCTCACAAAAAAGCTCAAATTGAAAGTATTATGCTTTGGAGGTCATCTGATACAGAATCTGCCTTTCTGCTCTTCTGCCTTAGTGGAAAGTACCAGGAAAACAGTGTTTAAAGCCGGAGAGAAGAAGGGAAAGGAAGATGAACACGCGGGCACTGAAGAAGATAAGTGCACGTAAGGCAGATTATCTTTCCACGCTGCACAGTCAGCCTGTGGATAGGAAGGGTTCGACACAGCAGGCTGCAGCCACCGCGATCTAGAGGCTGCAAATGCCTCTCGGCAGCGCGCGGAGCTGCAACGGGCGTTTGCTTCCAGGAACGGAGCGAGTTTGGGGCCCTCCGTTCACCTGCATCTCCTCCTCTCGTCCAAACGCCCTTGCTCGGGATGCTCGCGATGCTCCGGGATGCTCGGGATGCTCAGGATGCCCGGGATGCTCCGGGATGCTCCAGGATGCTCGGGATGCTCCGGGATGCTCGGGATGCTCAGGGATGCTCCGGGACGCTCAGGGATGCTCCGGGATGCTCAGGATGCTCAGGGATGCTCCGGGAGTCTCAGGGATGCTCAGGGATGCTCAGGGATGCTCAGGATGCTCAGGGATGCTCCGGGATGCTCAGGGATGCTCGGGATGCTCAGGGATGCTCCGGGATGCTCAGGGATGCTCGGGATGCTCAGGGATGCCACTTACATCCAGGACTCAACTCCCACAGAACTGCGGGGACTTGGCTCATCCACACTGCTGCCAATGGACAGAAAATTTGGGATGCTGCACATGGCCCTAGGCTGGAAGGAAGGCAGCAAGCCGTTCAGGGCGCCCGCTCTCACGTTCTCCTTTCCAAGCAACGATCTTGAAGACAGGGATGCCCCATGGCATCCCTCCCCAAGAGGCAGAGCCTTCCCTACTAAATCCAAGCCAAAACTGCAGTTTGCTCAGCTCTCCTGGGAGCCAGCTTCCCATTTCGGCATTCCAATAAAGGCTGAAGGACTTCAGCACAGAAACCTCCTTGGTTTGTTTTCCTTACAAACACAGCCCTAAACAGCCATTTTACTACTAAACGACATCTGTAATACACTTGACCTGTACAGAGGTATGAAACAGAATAAGGTTAAAGCTTCATTAAGTGCTTGAAAGTCGATAAATAGCAAAATGGAAACTACATGTGTTGGTGGCTTTTTTCTTTTTTTCCCCTTTTTTTAAACGCACAGAGCTATTCCCCATCTGTTCTCCCCCTCCTGCCTTCCTTTACATAAAATATTCAGAGACATTCCAGTTTCCCAAAGAAATTACCAACAGCAGCTGAAATGAAAAATCTGAATGTGAAAAATTGGGGGTTCAAGTTGAAAAACATTCTTTTTGGCTTCCTTAATTGAAAGATAGAATATATTGCAGAAACCTGCATTTTGCAGGTATTTTTATCTCCTCCTTTTACTCAGCTTCCTCCGTGCAGGTTTTGATCATCACGAATGCCTATCCTTGGTGCCGAGTCGTGCCTGTTTTGGCCGCAGAGAGCCCCTTTGGAAGCTGTTCGGTGCCATCTGCCTACTGAAATCAACCCAAATTTAATCTGCTTCAAGAATTGCTCATAACTTCAAACTCTCCATGGGGCAAAATCAGTCTCTCTTTCTCTTCTCTGTCTTCTAATAATTCTATCTCCATTTATTTACTGGAATTTAGATGAATCTTCCTCTGCTGCAGAAATGCTTCATGTTACTATAAATCACTCCGTGCATTGCACAAGCTGCTTCCCAGGAAAATCCGTGGTGCATTATGCAAGCCCATCCCTCTAATCTGCAGGTCCTTTATATGTTAGAGTAGCTACTTTATATTTTTATATTATTCTTCAACTATTTAAAAGATGTACTTTGGCTTTTATTAGTAGGGGCTAATAGTTTTAAATGACTGCAATGATTTTAAAAATACTAGGAACCTCCTTTGGTGATTAAGAGCACATTGCAAACTGCTCGGCTTGTGTTCAATCGCATGGAGCATTCATAGAGAATACACAATTTTTTACAATTTTTTTCCTAAGACACTGAATAAGTAGTTTAAGCAGGCACACTTTTTTGTTATAAAGACAAAAATAAATACCTGTGCTAATTACTAAATAATACTGCCAATCAATAACAGTTTTATTATTCATAAGCTACTATTAATAAAATACTATGGATTCTAATGTAACCATTAAAAGAATTAATACTGTAATTTAATTTTAAGGTCTTTACATGTATCTGAGGTCTATTAAAATAAATGAAAAGCCTCTCGATGACTCTGGCTGATGCCCTGCATGTTAATGATGCAACGTGGTATATGAGCTACTGTAAATCACCATTTTATCATCACATTTTAAGAAAACCTCCCTCTTTGCTCTTGTTTGCAAAAATCAAGCCAGGTTTGGTCAGATTTTCAAAAATCATCGTTTTCTGGGAGTGGTGGCACTAAGGAATTGCCAGGAACTGAGGAAGAGAACCTTATTTCCTACCAGATATGGTTCTCTAAAGAGCAACTATATTTAAAACACTTATTCACTGAATTTACTTGGTTTTGATTGAAACCTATAGAACAGTTGATGACAAGAAAGGAGGAAGAAAAAAAAGGCTTCCAGGGAAGTCAAAAATTGAATTCTATTATTTGAGAAGCACATATAAAAACACGTATTTGGGCACTGAAAGATTTTGACAGAATTCCTCAGATTTATGTTGCGCTTAGCTCACTTAAGCACATGCAAAAGGAGTTATTGATTGGCTTCATGAAGCACGCCAAGATCTACTACCGAAAATTCTTATAAAAGCAAGGCACAATTACCATTTCTTTCTCTGAACAGCACATCTCTGCATACACGAGTGAGGAGTAAATATAAAGACATTTAGGCAAAAATACCACAGACACATAAAAACGTTTCACAATATTTTTTTCAGCAGTCCTAAAAACAGTAATATTGGAAAAGCAGGGTAAGAATGGCACCCCAGTAAAAGACCTGGAAAAAAAATATGTTTTTAGCCTATGTTCTTCTGCATATGCCATTAGTGGCCAATTTGCCTCCAAGTGCCCCGTTACCTTTCAATCTAGCCGTGCACTGACGATCGATCAAGTTATCAACGCATCATTCTGAAGATAATTTTAATGATGAAAGCATTGCTAAAAGTTATTTTAAAATTCATTTTTCTTTAACTTCTTTAGAGATGATTTGAGTACCTGAGATAGAGTAACTAATCACGGATGGTTTTCTTTGCAAATAATAAAATAGATTTATATGTCCTTCCTGTAGGAGCACGGATTCCACCACCTCCTCCTGAATTTCTGAGCTATCGAGTACTTGATGAGAGCTCAGGGAATCAGTATTGTATCTTTTCACAGCAGTAATCAAGGAATGAAGCATTCTCTGCTGTAATGAATCTACTGCGGGCTTGAAAGATGAATATTTCAAATGCAAAAGCAATATGTTTGTTTTGAACACATTTAACTTTGGCTTTAATAAAGCAAGTAGTGAAGTGTGCAATGAATTATATTGCTAGATGGTTAAAACCGAACTGCGCTGTATGTCTGAACGCATTTAATCCAAGTAACTATTCATTTTAAATGTGACTTGTAAATACGTATTACATGAATATATATGAATGGGTGATTCAGGAACCCGCCAGAGATCAGGGCCTTGCGCTGCCGGCTGGCTTCAAACCAGCCCAACCTGACAATTAAGCACAGCCCAGAGGCTGAATATCATTAGGTGGGAGCTGAACCCTAGGCAGGCTGAAATTAAGCACTTGTGCAGAGCTATTTAAATGAGGGCTGCTTAAATCAAGACTTAAGGTCCCTGCAGGGTTAAGACCTAAAGGGTGATTTGGAGCAGGCTGGTGGGTGCCAACCCGCAGCCACAGACACCTCGGGGAGGTCCAGGAGACCACGAAGACCTCGGTGGGTCCCGTCACCGGCACCTTGGCGCTTGTGCAGACCTGGAGGCCTCTGCTGCAACCACAGCAATGATCCTGGCTGGAGGTAATGGGTATATGGAGTTAAACATCTTCTACCGGCACTAGGTTCACCTTGAAATACAGAGGGTAGCCCCTATATTGACATAAACACTCATTGCTTTCACCTACTGCAAAAAATCTGCAATAAGGAAAGAGAAATCATTGACATTATTCTATTTGTCTCCAAACAGCTGGATTTTTGCTGATAAAAAGAAGTCTGTTTAAGAAGAGTTTCTTGGCCCACATTATTTTAATGCTTTAATTCCCCCCTCTCTCTTGAAACATACCCAATATTTCCTACCCAGGCCCCTGCTTTAAGAAAACACCATTTTTTCCACCAATCGCTTCAAGAACGCAGCACAAGGACCAGGTTTAACAGCCCCAGCGGCCTCTGAGCACACACAGTGGCCTCTGAGCACAGAAAAACAAGAGCTGAGAGGTGAGAGATGCTCAGGTCCGGGGCTAGCGGACACGGGGACTAGTTATCCCCTTTAACTAGAAATCTTTGTCAGGTCGACCAACCTGCAAGCAGCACGCATATGCGGATGTCTGCTGCCTATGGAGACAAAGTTGGTCACATATGTTGACAAAATCCATCTACGGAGTTTGCAAGGCAAGCAGAGAGAAAGGCACAGATTTCCCTGGCACAAACAACAGCAAATCTCCCAGCGCCTGAGCGCGCCGAGCTCAGCACCAATGTGCTCTACCTGGAAATTGCCCTTGAAACAGCGAATTTAATACGGAAAATTCTTATATAGCCGAAGCTAAATTATTTAAAATGGAGGAAAGAGAGTTCTTAATTATTTAATGTTTCGCCAATAATTATATAGCTTGGTGTAATGTTCACTCACTGCAGAACCTGATTTTCAAAGGAACATTTGCGAACATCAGTCAAACACAAAACACCTGCCAGACTACAAATTCAGTCATTCCAACATTAGTGCATTAGGAAAAATACAAGTCTTGACTTAACAGTGAATCCTATCCAGTAATTTCTCTCTTAAAATATTTATGTAGAAAAACATGTACAATTCACTTTCCTGGTATCTTTTTAAAACACGTTATGGTCTATAATTTCTACTCCTTTTTAAAGCTGCATTGCAGGTGAGTTAGAGACAGGCTATAGCTGTGCAAGACAGCAGAGCATCAAATTAATACTTGAATAGTCAGAGCTACCAAAAAAAGGTGAACAGGGACACGCTGCAGTTTCATTCGAAAGCTGCTCAGAGTGAGTCTTAAAAGACAGTTTATAAATTAGCTGCACAAAATACTAGCAAGGGTAAAGCTTACCCACAGGGTGCCCCGGGGAGCAAGGCTAAAGGGCACTGAGTGTTTCTGAATACAGCTTTCCCGAAAGGTTTCTTCCAAGTTGTGCTCCAGCAGCTCCGCCATGCAATATGCAGCACAGGGAACTGAAATGGCACTGCAGTCACATACAGAAACCGTAGGGATCCACAAAAGTTTAGCACCATCAGTTAAGAAACCTAAACTAAAAAAAAATCCCACAAACTTGTTTTTAAATGTCTGCTTTAAGCCTGAGAGCAGTAAGTTGCTTCATATTTAACTATTTCACTGTCACTTCTTCGCCTCCAAGCTTGCAGAGCCTCCATGTGTTGATGTCATTCCCATGGGCTGTGGATATTCTCTTCCAGAGTCTCTTATCTCTCAGAGGATGCAAGTTTGCTGCTCACTGCAGTGCTGTCCTGCGCCACGTCTGTGTGCCAAGCTTGTGTGACAGGCTCTGGAAGACCCTCATGAGGGCCAAAGTCACAGCTGCCATGCTAAAGCCCATAAATTTATTATCCACTGGTCAGAATTTGTCATATGCCCTTCCAGGACGGGGTCCGGGGTCTCCAGAGAGCTTCCCTAGAAGTTTAGGGAGCATCAGGGATTTATAACTTCATCTCAGACGTATGGAAAAACAAAACAAAACAAAAATTTCCTTGCAGCTAGTAAACAATTGTCACTACGTCACTTTGCCAAGGAATTACCATGCCCCTAATTCTGTGGGTGAGCTCAGGGACTGTCTATAATAACGGCTTCAGATTTCGTAGGTCCTGGAGCAGAGGAACCNCATCTCAGAGGTATGGAAAAACAAAACAAAACCAAAATTTTCCAGCAAGAAAACAATTGTCACCAGGGCACTTTGCCAAGGAACTACCATGCCCCTAATTCTCTGGGTGAGCTCAGGGACTGTCTATAATAACGGCTTCAGATTTCGTAGGTCCTGGAGCAGAGGAACCCACCTGCACCATCATCCGGACTTCACAGCCTAACATCTTGTGGCCTGCAGGGCCAGAAATGACGAAAAATATAGATTTCTACCTCCGTGACGGGACCACAATACTCATTTGTGGTCTTAAAGAGCATGAGATCCAAGATTTTTTACTGCATTACAGAATATTTTAGGTTATTTTTGTGAGTTTAATGGCTCCTTCAGCATCACGGGACTTGTGGTAACTGCAGCACCTGGCTTTGCAGGTGGGGAATGCAAAAAAAGTCACATTGAGACTTTAAGATCCTCTCAAAACAGTTTCCTTGAAATGCCATAGACTGACTAGAGACGGTACAACACGGGGCAGTGCTTCACATTCAGTCGTCCTGGTAAGACACTGTACATGATGGGAGCTCCACCAGCCTCATCCTAGCATGAAACACCACAGAAGAGCTCCGAATTCAACCACGATGAATTTAACGTGCCTACTTGCCCCAGCCTGATGTCAGCAACGTTACAGCAATTTATTCAATACAAGGATCCGTCCTTTTTCCCTTATCAAGGCATCTGATCAAAATCAGTGACACAGAAACAGACAGCCTTACTTATTTTGAGCAAGAGAGTCAGGCTTGTCACTCTACTATCATAAGGAAAAGGAAGGTATTTACGTATGAATACTTGCATATTCTTTTTCATCTGGGTTCACGTTCTGTTCCACAGCAAATACAAAGGCAAAGCCGATCTGCAAGAAGAGCCAAATTCTCCCTGGCTCTTCCCTCCCCTCTTCTGCAACAGCAGCTCCTTGAGTTACTCCCAGCTCCGTTCATAGGGATGCAGGGATGCTCCAACTCGCTCCGCTCAACTCAAATGCGCTCATTTGGAAACCCGCTCTGCTCCAGAATTTGCTTCTATGCCAATTTAAGAAGAAGCCACCACAGATAAGATTGATGCAACTGATTGATTCGTTTTCTCCCAGGCTAGGTTGGAATTTTAAGTTTTCTCTAAACACAATCGGTTTACAGCAGTTTGTTAATATTCCTGGNGCCAAATTCCCCCTCGCTCTTCCCTTTCCACCTCACCCTCTTCTTCAACAGCAGCTCCTTGAGTTACTCCCAGCTCCGTTCATAGGGATGCAGGGATGCTCCAACTCGCTCCGCTCAACTCAAATGCGCTCATTTGGAAACCTGCTCTGCTCCAGAATTTGCTTCTATGCCAATTTAAGAAGAAGCCACCACAGATAAGATTGATGCAACTGATTGATTCGTTTTCTCCCAGGCTAGGTTGGAATTTTAAGTTTTCTCTAAACACAATCGGTTTACAGCAGTTTGTTAATATTCCTGGGACCTGAGCAACGCACTTCAGCGCTGAAAGAAGTTCCATGATAAATGTGTTTGCCAATCTGCATCAGGAAAGGAGCTATAAAGTCGGCACAATTCATGCAAATTTTTTCTTAGCTGCTAAATACACTTATTTACATTTTAAATTACGCATAGACAATACGAAATAGCTTCCTTTTAGACAGGTGTGAACAAGAAAACAGATGCATCCATTAAGCTTGCAACAATTCAATGAATTAAAGGCTCTTCCTGGTGAACGCTCTGCTTTATGTATATAGCCACTGTTCAACTTACTTGAAAAAACACGGCCATGGCTCCGACTACCCTGTTTTCCAGAACTGCTGTTCCAAAACTGTCAAAGTCATCCGGGTTGTAGAAGTAAATCTGCATCTGTAGAAATTAAGAACAACAAAAACAATCACATAAATGGTTGATTCGCACAGCTTTGCAATGAGACACTGCGTACAGGGCCACACGTGGAGCCCACGTTACGCGCCCGAGATAAAGGAATTCTGCGGAACAATATTGTTTAACTGGCACCGTGATTAATAGCGTGACCACCCTACTGGGCCAGTAACCAGGGAACGGAGCCGATGCAATGCATTCTGATAAAGCAGCGGATAAGCACTACAGCCAGGCTGCTCGGATGCTAAACTTGGTGCTTTCTGCCCGGATCTCTTCATTTCTTTGTTCACTGCAGCCTCTTCTCCTGCTCTGCTAAATGCGGTAAACATATTTATCTTAAAAATATAGAGAGTTTTTAAAAAGAAGTTTTACATTTAGAGTTATTCCTTTATTCCTGAAGCAATTTGTAAGATAAAAGTGCTTCTCTGTGGCAATGCATTTTCATGAGCTGCTGATACTCGGGACTATCAGTTAGGGTCAGGCTTCTCTCTGACTTCCGTTAAATTTCATGACTTTTATTTCCCAAGCTTTAGCACTTGGCAGAAAGCGCAAGAGGAACAAAACATTTGGATGCCGTTTTAGGACAAATAATAAATACTCACAGTTAAGCAAACCGCAAGTGAAAGCAGGTGAGGGCAGTGATCACCCCACACCAGCGAACGTCCAGGTTGCATAAATGCGGGATGACTGAGGGACACCTTCCTTCGTGCAGCCCGATGCAGAGCCACCACGAGGGCACAAACAGGGCCACAAACGAGGGCACCGTGAGCAGGGGCAGCCGCAGGGGCCATGGTCACCGCGGCCCTGATGTTCCTGCATGGCCCTGGTTGCATCTGGCTGAGCACGTCGCTTGCTCTCCAGATACACCCCGGGTCTCCCCAGCAGCCAGCCCTTGCTGCAGCTCTGCTGCAACCCTCCTTTGTGACCTTATGCCGTGCAAAGACCACATCCGTAAAATACTTTTCAGATTGCCACATCTTTTGGTGTGTGCACTCTGCAGCTGCTGAAGCGAGACCCGTGTGCGGTGGTAAAGCCCAACACGAGACTCCTCTGCCCATCACCGTTACTGGTCCCGTTGAGGTTTTTGTGCCACTAGCAGGTTCTAGCAAGCAGCCAAGGGCACGGAGTTAAATGCAACCCCAGGGAGTCGCTTGGTGCTTTTCCAAGGTGGTGCCACACACCAAATCCCACCCTCTGACAAACACAAGTGCTTCTTTTCCTATCCTGACATGTTGCACGTGACCAGACGTCACGATACCAGCTTTTATCTTCCACAGATATGCTCCTCGTCACACTGACTGATCCTCAGGCTGCTGGATGTATATATGGGTTGCAGTGTGCAAGGCTGGCAAGAACCTACTCATCCCATAGAGCAGCTGGAGAAAAAGCTGAGATGGAGACCAGCCTCTTTGGAGGTGCAGGCACTTTTCTAGCAGGATAAAATAAGACTATGCTCCAAATGGCTAACAAAAAATGAAAAAAATTATCTGGCACTCACTCGAGTTTCATAAAATTGGAAAGCAATTTTCTCTCCCTGTTCTGGCCTCTCTATTTCCAGTGTTTCCACAGCACACCGAGATGCTGGCAACGTCTCACTAGGTTGGTGGTGCCTCCAGGTTCTGACAGCTCCTGTTTTGAACAAACGTGCATGGAGAAGCCTCCATCCGCCTCGGCAGATATCAGACACAGTTTGTTGCAGGTGGAATTGCTTAAGCTCGAATTCAAACAATGCAGACAAAAGCTCACAAAATATTTGCAAATTGTATTTTACTCCCCTTTACAGTCTAAAAGGAGTTATACTTTAAAATGCTTCAGTATATAGTCCTCCTAGGAGCTTATGAAGGAAAGTATCACTAGGCAGGTTTAGTATATGCCAAAACCTTTTGGATCATTTTTGCTCACGGCTTTTTAAGGAAATTAATTTTTACAATACACTTCTGGATAGCAGTGCAAAGGGCTGAGGTAGAGAGGTGCTTAATTCAGATCCCACATCCCAGCAGGGCAATTTCAGAGCCTAATCAAGAGCCACACTCTGCCTTGATTACCTGCACCCTGCAACACTTTCCCACTGCTCCCTGCAGTTTTTCCAAAGAGCGGAGTCCCTCTCTCCACATCCATCAAGTCAAAGGCAACTGTCTTATGTGAAAAATTATCGTCATCTGTCACACAGTAGCTTCTGTATATGTTCATATAGCTAGAAGGAACATTTTAGGAGCAGAGTCTTCCAGGAATTTCTATTATATAATTTGCACACGCAGATATTACAAAAGCAACGTTGAGAGGATGGTAAAGTTGCATTCACAAAGCTCCACGGTTCAGGCTGCTCATGAAACCCCACCTGTACGCTGCTCAGTATCACTATGAGGACAATTTTCTAATTATGTGATCACATACTGTTCTTCCCCCTACTATAATATCCTCTGTTTTCCCACAATTCACAATAAAATGTAGTGTATCTAAAGCAATTTTCTTCTTTTAATACTTAATATACATAATCTTGTATGCATTTATCAGTAGGTACTTTACTTAGTATTTTCTATGGATGGCATAATGGTCTTTATGTACAAATCAGGAATAAGACAGTTAACCATAAAATTAATTTCACTGTATACTTAAGTGGTCTAAACACGCCAGAAAATTTCCATTATTACTCCGTATTATATAATTAGTATATACAATATATGGCGCACTTTGCATATGAATGACTTCTCCTGACTGCGCCTGCTCCATACAAAGCAGCAGTGCAGAATGCAGCACAGGGCATTTAAGGCTAAAGAAAATTAGGGTCTCACTATGACACGTCATCGTGAAGAGCAGGATGGAGCATCACCCACGCCTGCGCATCCAACCCGAACGCCGCCGCGGCCCCGTTTCAGGGCCGGGAAGCACTGTTGTGGGTACATTTCTGCAGGCAATTTCACAGTAGCTTGTTTTCCAAAATTAGATATATAAAGTATATATATTTAAGGGCTCGGAATCCCTTAGGATTTGGAAAAGCTGGCTAGACCCATAGCATGTCCACAGCCGGAATGCTGCGTTCCGGCTCCGAGCTGGCTGCTCCAAGAGCCTTCCTGCGGGCAGAGCTCCCAGGGGATGTGACAGCCCTGGTTGCTCTCGCACAATATACGGGATTTGAGAGACTTCCACATCCAGCTCTGTCACAGCTAACAAGGCCGTGAAGGGTTTACATGGACTTTCTTAACCCTCAGACACACAACACATTGGGATGCTTTTAGGTACCTCGTAAAGAACTACTATTTAAAACATGAAGTGTCCAAGGAGCTTCAAAATTTCCCTAATATGATATGGCTAAAACAAAAGAAAACCTTCACTGANCACAACACAGCGGGATGCTTTTAGGTACCTTGCAGTGTCCAAGGAGCTTCAAAATTTCCCTAATATGATATGGCTAAAACAAAAGAAAACCTTCACTGACCACACGTAGGCACTTTTCTTGCAAGAGGACTCTCTCCCATGCTAAAATTATATGAACAGCACTGCAGCCTCAAAGCTTTGCCAAGGCAGAAAGGGCAGGAGTTTTCTTTTAATGGAAAAACTTTATGCTTTCACAGCCTTAACACTGTAGACGGGCAGAATTGTTTTCACTGAAACTTGAAAGAGATTTGCTGTGCAGGAGAGATTAAGCCTGAAAAAAACCTCACCGAAGGGGACAATCTTCAGAATGTTACAAGTTCCTTAAAACAGAGGATTAGAGAGAAAAGCCTCACCCAGCCCAGGAGATAATCACCAGGCGTCCTCAAAAATGACATCATGTTTTCTATTCTTTTCTGTCCAGAAAAATCCAGTGCCCAGCTGGTCCGACCTCCAGGCATTTCAGGCCTTTTTCCAGGTGACAGGAATTAAATTCTCACACGAATGAAGGCACCGCGTACATCTAAGAATGGAATAACCCCTTGGCCTGGAGCATCCTCAGCTCCACGTTCCCATCAGCGACGTCTATCTCTCCACCAAGCCATGGGGTGATTTCCTCCGTGTTGGGGTCCATCTACTCTCTGCAAAAGCATCTTTCAACAGCCCTCTTCCAACCCCTCCACAAACCAGGCAAAAAGAGGATTTTTGAATCTCTATCTAATAGAGACTATCACAGCTAACCTCATCCAGTGCTTATGAGAGAAAAGCCACAACGAGCATTTGATGGATCCCAGAAGATGCGAGCGAGTTCAAAGCAATCCCAAGGGACTGGAAACCGAGCAAGGCCATTTTCCATTGTCAGACACCAAGTATTTTAAAAATAAATAATTAAGACTTTTAAACTGGGCTGCTAGCACCCTGTGCAACCTCCAACACCAGATTTCTCTTCAGATTACAAAATGAACAAAGGCTCATTGTGCTCCCACAGATGTGGAGCACAGAATATTCAATAGCATCAGGAATGCTGGTGGCAGGGAAAGGATCATCGGAATTAGCCTTCCGCTCATTTCCTTCCCAGCAATGCAAGGACTACCATGCAATTTAAAGTTAAAAAAAAAGAATAGTTGTATAGGCCAGCCAATTTTTTGATGAATCAGACAGCAAGAGGCAGAGGCAACAGTTATGTGGTTTATTATGTGCTGCTTTGGAGACTCGGAGTATTTTCAGAAGAGCAAAACACACAGGCAGAGCAGGTAGACTGCAAATCCGTGCCGAGTGGGAAAGCAACATTTTTGGAATGGTTGCTTTAAACGATGGAGTTAATCACTGAATATCCTAATTCTTTATTAGTACCTCTTGCTGCTTAGATTTTAAGAATAAATTATTCTCAACCACTTTTACAGCTGATTTCAAAATGTCTCGCACAAAAACAAATTGTGCTAAGATTATGAATCATACATGATGTTCTTTTCTAATTGAAAGCTCGTATGTAACTTCCTTCTGCTTTAAATATGTGCATAGATTTCTAGCAAACTGCATGATGTGATCTATTTCAGTGGAATAAAAATTATCTACGGGCGTGATGTAACCTGTAGATAGCCCTGAAAATCCAGGGCAACTGTCCTGTTGTCAGTGGGTTTAGCAGAGCATGAGATCTATATTGGGGTAATCAGTTCTGATGTTTGACTTCTCATTATTCTCTTTTTAAAATAAATAAATAAATAAAAAGCTCTTATCATTTATAACATATTCTGTATCTGCTTATAAAAGGGGGTGGGGGAGTGAATCGTGATGTTTTCAAGTTCTCCTGCTAGAGCTTGAAGTAATAAAACAGAGCATACTGCATTCTTTTTAAAAGATAAAGTTGAACAGCAGCAGATAATGGCATGTTTTTCCTGCCTGGTCTATTATTCATCAGTGAATTTTTAACTATGGTTAGGCAGGTAAAGAGACGCATTTCCAATGTCATCACTTAGTGCTTTACAGCAGCTAGAAGTGCGCTGGGCAAACTGCAAAACACGGAGTCAGGCGACGGCGCTGCCCTCAAGTAGCTGCAACTTCATAACGAGCACAAGGGAAAGCTGAAAAAGCTAAAGGAGCTGAAACAAGAAGAACAAAGAGAAGAGAAGGGAAACAACAGCATTTAACTCAGTTTAGACACTTGTACGCCTTACAAGTATGATAAACACCTCTTTAATCTTTGGTAATAGTAAGTATGAATTATTGATCTATGAGCAGAGGAGGTTTGTCTGCATTATCAAGTCAAGACTAAATGATCTAAGGGTGGTTTTGCCCGGGAAGGAGGTGCTGCAGGTCCAACCATAACCCTGTGCCTGGCCTTGTCATAGTGCAGAGAGGTGACACCAAGCTCATTCGATTGCTCCAGCTTAACCGTGCTGCTGGACCAGGGCTAGATCACTTAGAACTGGAGTTCTAAGTCCTGAACAATATAAGAGAAGTATCTCAGCAAGGCAGAGCCTGTCCTCATTTCTACTTCCACAAATAAATATCCCCTAGGCCTGTTTCTATCCCACCCAGGAAAATCCACTCTTGTGTACATACACTCAGTCATTACCCACGGAAGGCACATTTGATGCTAAAAAGCTGTATGTTACATTCACTTGTATTTCCATAATATGAAAATAACGGTTTCAGTGTTTATGCTTTCCATAACACGAAACTTTTTTTGCAATTGCTTTGTACGCCGAATAACAGCCAAATGATTCACCATGAAATGAAGTCTGGAAAATCGTTTTGGATAAATGGAACTATAAATTCAATAGAATTTCCATGACAACATAGATTGCAACACTCTGCCACAAGTAAAATGTTATAAATCATTCAAAGCCAACAAGAAACAGCAGTAAGTCTTCTCTTTCACAAACACAGGACCCCTGAATTATGGGGCTGCGGTTATCACCTAACCATGCAGTGTCTCACATTTCTGCTCTTTTTGCTTGCTAAAAACACTGTTTTGTACATTTGACCTCCTTCCAGATATGGGAAATACTAATACCAGCATGTACCAACCTAGGCACAATCAGCACTAGGTTTCTGTGCTGCTCTCCTGCTTTCCTGCTTCTCTCTCCTTCTACAAATGTTTAAACCTTGATCCTGTGGCAACTACACCTGCATGTCCTGGTTCACCACACTACCTCCTTAGACTAGGGAATTTGGGGAGTTCTCTTCCTAGAAATGTGTGTAGTATCTGTAGAAAAGGGTGGTCAGTCAAGACTGCAAAAAAAAGGATGTGAACCCCATGCCCAAGAGGTGGAAGAGAACAAAGATAGGAAGGAGGGAAAATAGAAAAGTACAATATCCTACACTACTCAGGATTGCTAATTCTTTCACTTCCCTCACACAGCTCCTGGGATTTGATATTTTGCTTACAATCAAAGGGTTTGGACTCGTGTGGTTCCAGGAGGACCTGCACTGAGATTTCAAATCACTGTGGCTGTCACTCGCAGGTTCGGGAAAAAAGCCTTGAAGATGCAAAATCCATAGAGTCAGAGGCAAATAACACATTAAGTCAGTTTAGGGGTGCAAATATCAGTATTTCTTAGAAACTAGGTCTTTTGATAACTTGAGAGGAAGAAGCATCTAGCCCAAGGACTAGAATGCCTCTTGGACACAAATGCTTATTGTTCTAGACCGCTGCATTTCTGCTATCTTGGATAAATCCCTTCTCCTTTCTGGGTCTCATTTCTTCACGAAAAAGAAAACACCAAAATCCCACTGTCATAAGCAACCATCTTGGAGTGGTGTCACAAAGAAAATCTTGGGGTTCGTGTTCATTTAACACAGCAGTAAAGGAGGGTCACTTGAGCAACTCAGGCAGCCCCCACGAGGCATCTTACCATCAATACCAGCTTGTAAATAATTCCTATTTGATGCAGAACTGATGCCACGGGACAGTGCAGACACCCAAGAAGCTTCATCCACACCCTGAGGGCATGTTCCCAGGCTCCGCGGGACCAGAAGAGTCTTAGCTCATCCTGAGCTCCAGTACTCGGACTCTGACGGGGACTTTTTGGCTTATTTACTGAGTCTGGGTGACACGGGCTTTATCTAACTACAATACGAACGCAGTGTATTCAAAGGAGATGGCAAGCACATGCCATGCTGAGACTCCCACTGCAGGGAGAGACAAGATTTGTTTTCTAAAACTGTCCAAATGTCCAAATTAGAACCAGCACTTAGTTGCTGGCAGGGGGAAAAACTGAAACAGGCAATTTAGGAAGTGGCTAAGCACCAAATGCTGCAGCAACTAGAAATTAGCTAGATGGACTGACAACAGCTCTGAACCCAGCCCAGAAGTGACTGTTACTGATCCTCCCCTTCATCTGCTTCTCACAGTGTTCCCATAAGAAGGACTAAACCACCAAAGAAGAGTTTGCAGCTCTGAAATACCCAAACTGTACATATTGCAGCATGTCTTTAAAGACCCCATTTGCCTTCTTGAAGATCAAGAAGCACTGGCAGAATGGGGAGGAAAGCTGGGATTCCCAGCAGAAGCAAGGCAGGGAGCAGAGGGAGCGAGGAGAGGAGCCGCTCTGTAGAAACAGCCCCCGTGAAAGCACCCTCTTGCTCGCATGTGCGATTAATACAATTTCATATACCAGGCACTTCAAAGACGCACGAGCATAAGTATTCATTCCTCAGAGAGCTCACATCTTAGCACAGATTATTCTTTTTGTACTGCGAATTTCTGAACATCTTGTGTGGTTTATTTGTTCTCTTTGCCTTTTTTTTTTTCTTTCTTTTTTAAGGGAAGAAGGCAAGCTCTTCCATGAGGTTTAATGATCTTAAAAATGCCTCAGAACAAATTTTAGGATAATTTTGTTGCATCTCTGAATTCAAAGCAGATGGGGCACGGTTTTGGGAGCATTTTGCTGGGCGAAAGGCCATTCGTATCTCGGAGGGGATGGGAAATCCCCGGGGCAGTGCATTTGCAGAGCTATTTTTGTTTATGACCTGTGAACTGCAAAGGCAACTGCAGCAGAACCAGCCCCTGAGAAGAGCTTCATAACTCAGGGCAAAACCAACACGGGCTCTCCCATATTCTGCAGGACACGCACGTGGCTAAGGCAGCACGGCAATCCCAAGGGCAGATTTACAGATTTCCTCTGCTAAAGCAGGCAGGGGCTTCAACACGAGGGTGTCTCCAAATGTGCTAATTACCGGGGAGGCAAGGAGCCTGACGACCAGGCTCCTATAAAGTCCCCTTAAATGGAAATACCCCACATATGGTGTATCCCCCATGTCCTTAGTCCTTTGGAAAATCTCGCACGGAATACATTGCTGCCTGCAGGCCCTCACTTTCTTGTGTGCTGCTTAACTTTCCTTCTCCTTGGACTGTTTCTGCTGGCTGGAAAGCAAAGCCTCCACACGTCTGAACCGCAGTGTTAAGAAGTTTGCAATTTTTTCTTTTACAGATTTTTGAAGATAAAATCAGGACTATAAAAAAAAAGCTGAGTTTCTCATGGAGACAGCACTCAAACGCACTGCGCTCTTTGACAGTGATTTCGCTTGAAAATAAACCTAGATTTGTAGTTACCGAGCTCCGGTTTAGACAGCTGCTAGACTTCCCTCCCACCTGGGCTGGCCCTCCCACCTGGGCTGCGTCGACTTCTTGAGCGAAACTCCCGTCCGCTGTCACATCCACACACCATGTGGAAACAGATTCCATGCCAGCCCCTTGCAAAACATCACCATTATTATTCTGTACCCTTGAAACCCATACACTGTTGGCTTTCCTCCAGAGCATGGGGTATTTTTGCGCTAGAAAAGCCCACCCAAAGCAACCCTTGCTCATGCAACTGCCGCCTCCACCACTGGGATGCCTTGGAAGCACCTGCAGCCACAAGCGGGAAGCAGGAATGCTGCAACCCGGAGCAGCCCTACCCGCATCACCACCACAGAGGCTATAGCCAAGGTTATAAAATCACAATCCTAAGTGTTATTCACCTCCCCGGAGCTGCTCTGGCCCAGCACAAAACGCCTCACTAGCGCCTTTGAAAAGGAGACTTGCACAAGTCAAGCCTTATCATAAATCTGATATCAACCTGCATAACTAATTTCCCTCAGAGCAGCAGGCATAAGTGGGAATAAATACTCCACTGAGAGAAGGCTCCTATATTTCATGTTTGCTTTAAGCAAGTCTAAAAAGCGAGGGACAAAGGGTCTCAAAGAGTCAAATTCTTTCCAGTTTCAACAATGCCCTGAATAATGCATAAAGCAGCTATGCTCTTATCCCTAAAACCACAGGTGTGAACCAGATGTCATGCTTATCTTCTCCTGAGATTACAGCAAACAATTGCACTCCTTCAGAATATAAAGTAAGCTTTGGATCAGGAAGCCTGAAATATAAGTGTGGCACTGAAGTTAAAAATTCAAATATTAACTTACAAATCATTGATTCACTTAAGGGTCTGTTTACAGCCTATGTTCTGCAGAAGTTTTATTTCTTTAACTTTTTTTTATAACAAGAACTATTATGAATCACAAATCTGAGGTAACATTACGTGCATAAATCTCAGTCTTGGTCAGTAAGGCATTGCCAAACAGATTGTTCAGATAAAACATCACCTGTTTAAAATATACCCGGGCTCCAAAACAGAATTAAGGATAAAGCCTCAATTTAAATTTTAAAATTCCCTACTATTGTAGTAAAGGTTTAAAAGAAGATGAGCATTTGCTGCACTCCTGCGCTGAGAAGAGACTAAACCTGGAAGGGGATTTCACAGAGAATTTTGAAGTTAACTTCTATATATTAACATTTAATTAAAAATATGGGGCAAATGGTGGTCTCCCCATTTACCTTTGATCCAAGCCTGATCACCTTGAGCGTACAGCCAGAGGCCGTTGTAGACAGGGCAGTTCTAAGCAGGGACCGTCACCAACTCGCTGCTGTTGGATGGCGGGGTCCTCCTGTCCCCATGTCCCGCAGAGCAGCGGGGGGCACACGCAGGAGGTCTCAATCTGAGCCCAGCATTTTATCCCCCAAATTAGATGTCCCAATCCCTCACGTCCCAGTTCCTACGCTGACATCCCGGGAAGCTCCATCCCCTGCAAGTCTGTCCTTAGCTTTCAGCCCGGCTTGCTTCGTGCTCCAGCCTCGCGTGCCTCCCTGCCCTGCATCCCTCGTCTCACGCACTCCTGAGGCTGTCAGCATCGTATGTTAACGCTCTAATAAGAGAAGTCTTCCAGGTCAGTCTGCGGCATAAATATTCCAGGCTGGTAATTACAGCCTTAGATACAAAAGTCCTGTGTTTACTCAATAATCCCCATTTTCACCTAATAAAAGCAAGCATCTTGTTCTCATCGCTGTAGAGAGAAGGGGGCAAATGCAACCTGAATCCAACAGCTGTAATGTCATCTGCTCGAGCTTGAGGGAGTTGAACCACCCTGTTCAGATTACAGCACTCACCAGTGACCCCGAGCCTCGCTTCGCCCTTCGGCAGCAGAGAATCTGCGACTCCAGAGGGGCAGGATCCAACATCTTGGCTCGCTCGTGCCAATAAAACGGAGCGAGTAGAGTCACAGGCTAAGGTGTTAACATGACCCTGTCTTTATGTAATACCGAGCAGTCAAACCTGGCTTGAACTGAGTGCAGAGACCCATACTCCATGACAGCACTAATGATTCTAACATCCTCAGAACCTTTTATTAAAGACACCGAATAGAGCTGTGAACGGTACAGAAAAAATCGCAGAAGAATTTCAAATATAAACAACTACGTCTTAGAGTGCCACTATACGCCTTATTCCCCATCTCTTTTAGGGAATATATATATATATGTATATAAAGGGAAATCATTAAGCAGTCATTCAGTGTGCTGACAACTATTCTTCTGAAAAACAGGTGAGAATCTAGAGCTAATTCTGGAGTCTGGCCCTAATTTCTACAGACAATATGTAAAAGCAGAAAGAAAAGAAGAGCACAGACAGACAAAGTAGCCTCTATGATAGGTACTTGCAACTTCTTTACTGTGAAATACAGGCAGAGAGGTGGTTGTTATCAGCCCCTCTGACACCTGAAAGCTTTATCAGGTGGCACCGGGCACAGCTTCTCCCTGGCTCACTGGGCACGGTCCCACAGCTGTGCTTCTGGGCTCACTGCACCACATGGGCATCCAACAGGAGGAGGAAAGAGATAGGAAGGAAAAGTAAGATGGGCAGAAAAAAGCACAAGCAAAGACAAGACAGCAAGGTTCCGTATCTTTCACCTCAAAGGGTTGTTCAGGATGTGGCTGAAAGCAGTGGAGGGTCTCGCAGTTTCCATCTGCTCCATGTGACGGTCCCCCCACAACCCCCGGCTCTCCGGGGTTGGCCTGCTGCTATTACGGGATCCCGAGATGGTGACAGAGCAACTCGAGTACTCGATCCCCTTCCTTTCATCAATTCCTTTCCAATTGACTGCCAGCCGAGGGCGAGCGATGGCACGACTGGCTCCGTCAATTACATTCGCTGATGATCTACAAACACCACTTTCGATCTGCTAGTTCCCAGCTCCCTCTATTTAAGCTCATTCCTTGGAGAGGAATGTTGGACTTGCAGCATTTTTGGACTAGCTCAGTGCCTCCTTTTCCTGCGTTTTCTCAACAGATCTACATAGCCGCCTCACCTGGATCAGTGCTGCCTTGGACGCTGCTCGATACTCACGGCCGCTTCAACCCAGCTCCGGAGGGCCCTCATGAGCACAGCTGGAGCAGAGCACAGCTGTATCTCAGCTCTCTATGCCATCTCATGCACCCAACACTGCTACAAAGCAAGCAGGAGACAGCACGTGTGGACAAGGACAAGCAGCAGCTGTCCCCTTTGCCATTCCTTGCAAGCTCGGGACGCCTTTCCGAGCTGAAAGCCGCACAAGGGCCATCCTGTAATGGGCTTATCCATCTCATCCACCACAAGTCCTCTTCCCAACCTGTATTTGCTGCTGGGTGCTTCAACATTATGCAGCAAGGGCTTCCACGCTTCAGCTACGCATCGCACGGACGGTTGTTGAGCCCCTCTTGTCTGTTTTGGCTCAGACCCTTAGTTCGTGTATCATGAAGCATGAAGAATACCCTCATCTATTGAATTTTGTGATTTCGGGGACCTTTGTTGTATCTGCCCTGTATTACCTTTGTCAAGCTGAGATAACACACAGCTATTTAGTTTCTCATCTCATGGAAAGTGTCTCACGGTGCTGAAGGTCCTTAGAAACCTTCTCTTTATTGTTTTGGGACATACAAAACAATTTTTAGGTTGGGCAATCAGAACTGCACTCACACGAACCACGGAGTAATTATTTTTCCTGCTGTTCTTATTCATTTCCTAGCAATTTCTAACCTCCCTATTTACCTTTGTGCTACTGATGGCCACTGAGCTTCTATTTTCAGAGCGCTCTCCATAAGGACTCCCGGAACTCCTCCTTGAGTGGCACCAGCTAATTTAATGTTTATTACTATATGTCTGTACTCGGGAGTCTTTTTTAAAAAACTTGTTAAACCAGGAAATGAGACTCACCCGCTCCTTGGTGTGCGGGGCTGCATACGGCGCGTCAGCCCTGTAATAACTTGAGAGCGCACGGACCAATTCCATCCAAACCTGACTGCTTGCTCGACTTCTCCAAGATTTCACATCCGCACAATTGTTATTTTTTTCTTTTTGCAATTAAGTGGCCAAGTGAAGGAGAGAGACCCTATTAATTTCACCGGGGTGGATAAGACTCCCGGTCCTTCAGCAAGCGCTCGGCACCACGTGCAGCACCGGGAGCCGCCGTCTCCAAAGGCAGCCGCGCGCTTCCCAGATAAGGACGGGCTCTTCCAAGTGGAGACTCGTGCTGCATTCCCTGCTGCACCCCGGGATGCTCCAGCATTCACCATCCACCTGCCCGTTTTCGTTTCCTTGGAGAACTGACATCGGGAGGTGCCGAGCAGCAAATTCCCAGGAATCACTTAGGAAACACCAGCGCTCGGATCTAGGCACACACATGATATTAATGGAAATCCACCATTCTGTTAAATATTGTAATATGGTAACTTTAATCAGAAAGCCTCTTACTAGTTAAATACTTCAGGCACTGTAGACATTTATACAACCAGCAGTAGATGAATTTTCAAATAGATACTTCTGAGTAATTATCCTCTTGAGACAGCACCGATTGCTAAATAATGCCTCAATTTAATAGCACATAGCTCTTAAGAAATGAACAATTCTGGGGACTGTTAAATCTCTCAGAAATGTTACAAAGATGGTGATAAATATCTTATATTCCATTTTCGTCCCTGTGTGGATGAGGAATAGGTCAATTTTTTCTCACCCGTAACCTGGACTTCAAAGACAACTCCTAAGAGAATGAGGGGGTATCTCCTCCCACTTGCTCTAACAGGCAAGGTATGTAAATTCATTCCTCCAGACATTAGCACAGGTTCCTTAGGAGCAAAATTAGTAGCGAGACTCACGGGGAAGGCTGTCTAAGCAAAACACGCCTACGGAAGAATAACTGGGAAGAGCACGGAGGGGGAACTTCTGCAAATGCCATAAATCCAGTGGATTAACAGGCAAGGAATAAACGGTCTATCCCTCCAGAGTGGCCTCTGTCATGTCAGGGAAGAACTGCTGAGCACAAAGATAAAGAGCATTTGAGCCAGATTCACACCAGCAGACCAAGGCACGACTAGAGAGAGGCAGTTTTCAGATTAACCTGCTTTTATGTGACATGTGAAGCTCTGGAATATCACAAAACTGAAGGGCTCTTGTTCATATAAAACACTGGCCTTTATTCATGTTCCCTGAAGATATTTTTTCTAAGCTCTGCCTGCTTGCATATTACTTATTGCTAATAAAACAACCTGGGGAAAGAGATTTGCATTCCCCCGTCTCCAGAGGTCTGGGAATAGAGAAATTCAGCACACAGCTCCGCAGGGGAGAAGGTTGTCTTTTCACCGCCAAGAGCAAAAGGATGGAAGCAAATGGCATGAAAATACTTGTTTACTGGTGCTGACATCATTGTACCTTTCCGGAGCATTCAAAACCCTTTAGAGATGACAAACTCTCCAAAGCAACCCGTGTCATGTTGTCTTTTCTCCAGGCGAGCTCCCTTAGTGTCCCAGCTCCGTTTCAACTCTAGCAGGCAATAATACCTAAGAAGAAGCCACCTCCGTATATCAAGAAAGCAGAAATTAAAAATCACTGCAATAACACCAATTCGCAGCAGATGACTACCTAACCCTTAATACCAAGTAGTTTCATCATCACTTGACAGTGCATTATGAAACATTCCTGTACTTAATACAGCTTTGAATGACGAACGCAAATAAGATGAATGATTTGATAACTTGGTGATCAAAAATTTCCATTGTACTTTCTTCCTCGTTAGAGAAAGTTACATTAAAACAGAGAAAGATTAATACAGAAGTGCCAGATTTTAAGCAGTGATCGAGGACTTTACATAAAAAAAGCTTAAAAAGTAAGGACAGTGAAGTATTTTTAGGTGTGCAATAAAACACAGCATTTTAACATATATATATGTCACTTTAAGTTCAGCGTGTGATAAATTCCCATTAGTATCTCACTGACAATTGAACCCTGCCTGAATACTAAATAAAGCTGCGTGGCTGTGCTCCTGCTAAGCCCTGGTATGTGAAAAAAGTTTGAAGAAACACTGGAAAAAGGGTCTCTGTGAGCAAGGGACAATCATAAATACTTCTTCAATGACCACACTGTAGAGCTGGAGGGCTACGTCCATCCACAAGCTCCTCCACATGATGTGTCCTGGGCTTGACTTGGGTCCGCAGCCTCCACCTGTCAACGGTTCCCTTCCACACACCGATTTTATATGGAGTTTCCAGGGGTTCTTCGAGAGAAACAGAAGCAACGGCTCCCAGTCTCCTCCCACCCTGACATTAATTTGGATTCAGTAAATCGGAAAATAGCTTTTAGAGCGTTATGGAGCCTCTGGAGCTGCTGTGCCTTGACACGCGGCTGAGCCCAGCTGTGCTTGGCAAGCTGGAAGGGAGGTGGAACAGCCTTCCCGAATCCTCGTTAATTGTAAGCAAAAGCATAAGGAAAGATGTGTCCTCTATGGATCATTGAAATACAGCGATTTCATTATTTCTATGTCTGGACACAAACTATGAGGTTTTAGAGCTGGGATTTCTGCCCTTACAGGTCACTCCTCAGAAAGCCACACTTCAACCTGTAGATGTTTAACAGCCAGTAACCCCAGCAGGCTCCCCACACAAAATTACACTGGTTTTACTATGCAATACCAAATTTAATCTGCCAGACACATGCAAGAGTGTTCACGGACCCTTATTCTTGCCCCCATTAAATTACCTTTCCAGAATGTAAAACATTTGACCAGCGCAGCCTGACAAGTGCCAGATGAAGGCAATAAATTACAGGCGGAGTAACAGAGCACAATCCACAGGCTTAACTAGGCTGTCTTAATTGGAACACTTACATATCCCTTTTCCCCACACGCTCATATAAAACCTGTGTTAAAACAGTGCTATGCTATGCCAGACAACAGGTCAGACCCTCGGTGCTGGATGCTGTGAATAAACAGCCAGAGCTCAGCTTGAATCTACCTATTCGCGAAACGCTCGGACCAGGGACCGCGTCCTCTTTTGGTATTTGAACAGTGTCCAACGCTACAGAGAGGGAGTCTGGGCCAAAACACGCCACGACGGCAGGAATCAGCCCAGCAGAGCACTGGACTTCACAATGATTTCAACTCAGATAAAAAGAAATTAAAATAAATTAAATAAAAAATAAATTAAATTCATTTTTTTAAAAAAAGAGGAGCAAGCATTACTGCCTGCATTGGGATTTTTGACCTACCTGGGCACATAAAACATTTCTAGGGGAAGATGGCTTAAAAAATACCTAATGCATCATGTAACAACCCATCGGAGCCGCCTTCCCAGCACAGCCCGACTGCGGTCACACACAAATCCGGGCTCGTAATCACTATCATCTTGCTCTTTTCCATGTCAACAGCAACGAGGCATAAGTAAGGACGAGCCTTCCTCCGCAGGAATAATGTCAGGCATTTTACTAAATCCGTGATATAAAGAAATTTCACCCACTGTTAGATCCTCTTTATCACATGCAGAATTTTGTCGCAGCGCACCAAGAAATTGTAGTTATGTGCATATGGTTTTAAAAGACTCGGGGCTTCCACATAAATAAACACATGCAAACGCCCACAAGCTTAGGGAAACAACAAATTCTTTTTCAGCAGGATGCTGTGAAAAACAATGTTTATTTCCCCTTCAATGCATGAAATTACAATAACTTCATTGTCAGACGGCTGGAACCTCCTTGTAAAACTCTGAGAAATTTTAGCGACGCACAAACTGGTCTGGGGCGACTTCTGAAGGCCTTGGCTAATGCTGTCCCCAGAGAGCAGGGGGATAATTCGGGAATCCTGCCTGCCACAGGAACCGATCAATATTTTAACATCCTTACTGTGATACTGTTGATCCACGCTCCGCACAGAGCCATCGCTAATGCAGTATATTGTATTATTTGGAGCTAACTGCAGACGAGATAAAGCGGTATATACCTGTTGTGGTGGGAAAACACACACAAAACCACTCCAAATATTTCGCAGGCCGGCATCCTCGCGATTCAAGGCTTTCTTAAAAGCCATGACGGGCAGGGATTTGTTTG